>JAODUO010000154.1:632500-636978 GCA_025642075.2 Ridgeia piscesae
GGAAGCAGCATTATTGTGCGCGGCACTTACTTTGGCAGGCACAATGGTTCCTGCGATGATCGCCGGCTGCTCCGACGGCCGGCGTCGCGACTCCTCGGAGAGGTGTTGGCGTTACGACTGCTGCTTGACTCGGACAACGCTTATTGTTTGGTGGTGGCTTTTATAGGGTGCGAACTATTGTTAGGGTGTAATGCGGTCTTACTTGGTGTGTATTATGGTGCATAGATCCGGACTATTTTATGTGTGCTAACTCCGCACAACATTCCCCCCAATCATAAAAGGAATGAGATGTATTAATAGGAACATAGATGCCATGCCGTGAATTATGAAAAAATACACTAGAATTTATTTACACATTTGATTCATTAATCAAAACCCGAATATATCTATATACACCCTATTCAGATTAACTAAACTACTCACATAATACTACAGCTAAGGCTAAATAAGCCGCTTACATATAATCCCAATCACCAATGTAATACAATTTTTGTGTTTTCATTTGTTTTGGTATTATTACAACAATTTATATCCAGCCACCACAGTATTCCTTCAACATTCCATAGTTAACATTAATTACTGAAATTTATATATTCCATTTCCAATACTGAATTATATCCAAAATTATATACAACTTTGAACCGAACACCGACAGGTGTCTCAGTTTACTTGTCACGTTACATTGTGTACAGCAAACGTGCATCTAGCCTCCTTTTTATTTAAATTACCTATTTATGTAAACCCAAACACCTGCTGGATATATAAATATTTGTAGAGTATTTCATTATTACTATTCCTCCCATTCATAAAAGGAACGGAAAGATAATCATCATGCACCTAATAATGTTATATCTACCAAATAGTTATAATACAAAAATGTATTCCACATGGCAGTTAGTAGATCTCTATTTATATATTCTCGTATTTAATTAAACCCAGACACCGCAAAATATTTATGACATTTCAATAGTATACTTATTAACAAAGTTACAACTAATTCTACCCCACCACCACTAAAACTAAAGTTGCACTCCATAGCAAAAATGATATACACAGTTTTTATGCACACAAAAACATATGCATCCTAAACCCCGAACACCGGCAGGTGTCTCAGGCTACCTAATTTAGTGTTGTTCAAAGCGATGTCATCAACGAAGTTGGTATGTGAGAGGCATGCGTGTGTGTGTGTCGCTGTCAAACTCGCTGCCGGTGGAGATAAGGACATCTTATGGCGCCACGTACACAGACGGCGTTATAACCATATTGCCTGTATATATGTCGTCTGTGTTCGAGACGATTCCTCTGCTGTTGCCCTCATCGCTATGGTGGATGCCAGGGAAACGTCACTCCGTTGTGTTGTTGCGCCATCTCCCTGTGTCGCAGCTTGTCTGTGCTCAGTATGTCTGGACATATAATGACGACTTATCCAGGTTAGATAGGAACACTGGACATCAACCCTCTTGTCATGGAGTTATCTTCTGTTGACGAGTGACGGTGTAGTCTTCCCACTGGTTCACGTTTCACTCCGACAGGAGTGTACCTGTGAACCAGTGTGTCGCTAGTGCGGGTTCCGTCTCCCAGCAAACCCGAGTGACCGGAATTATATTTACCATCCTTCGTATTTGCATCGTGGCTGTTTGGTTTCGTAGGTAACCTGAGTCCAGGAGGGCTACTTCTAACTTCCCATGCAGTGGTGTCTAGCTCTCTCACTGGTTCACGCGTCACGCCGACCGGAGTGTATCTGTGAACCAGTGTGTCGCTAGCTGCCTCCTTCATACATGCTCCGAACAAACATGAGGGATGTGCGTCAAGAAGGTGTTTGTCATCAAAAGGATGACTGCTTGGTTTTGTAGGGTTCTTATACGCCATCTTTTCACTCTCATACGATCCCTGTCTCCCTTCACCACCTATGTTTGGTGACCTGTGTTGAGTATCATTGCGTTCCTTTTCTTCAAAATCTCTCCTGATCGTTTCTTCAATGATCTCTCTCCGTTTGTCTTGCATCTCTCTCAGTTTTTCTTGCATCTCTCTCCTTTTGCGTTCCCTCAACTGCATGTATTCACGAAAGTCAACCATGCCCCAGCCTGAGCTTGCCCGTTGAATTTTGTAATCTATCTCTAGAATTTTGTAATCTCTCTCCAGGCTTTGAATTTCCATCTTCGCCTCATTGTTGTACTTCATTATTGTGTAATATAATAACATAGACGAGTACTTTTAATATGACAACTCAAAAGCAAACTGCATGAACAATGTAACTGAGCTATTTCAGACATTTAATAGCACTGGACAATTACTAACACTTTTGGGTGGGAAGAGATTAAAGTATCCAGGTATTTACGTTCATAAAATAACAGTATCACGCAACAAATACAACTACGTACGTATGTGATACAACGTGGCAATTGGTGAGTTCGATGTGACGACAATGTCGTATTGTTTAAAATGACTTAACCCAAAATTAATTGTAGCTAGAATTATAATTGAATGTAAACACTACAAACTTAGAAAAGAGCACACACAAACCCTAGAAAATTATTCAGCTACATGACAACTATGTTCCGTGTAAACACCCCGAAGAATTGAAAGGGTTAAGCGATGTTCATTCACTGGCAGTCGCATAGCAACAGACAGCGTCGCGCAACGTTGGTTGAATGCGGCAAGCGACCACGCCCCGAAATGGTTATAGCGATCTATGGACGTCAAATTGTAATCACTGTTTATTAATTTAAACGGTCAATTTGTGCACTAGGATAATTAATGAACATTAATTTATAAGTGTAATTATCGTAATCCAAAGGACAGAACCGGCAAGTTCCTATTCTGAATTCTTTTGAATTTGGCGCGTAATTTAGCCGTAAACAACTAACTCTTGAAAACCGGCAGGTTTCTCCTGGCTAATTGTCACAACAAAACATACACGAATATTTCATACACTGGGTACAGGTTCGTAATTCACATAAAACAGAATTAACCCTGCTCGCAGCGCCAATATTGTGCGCGGCACTTACTTTGGCAGGCACAGTGGTTCCTGCGAAGATCGCAGGCTGCTCCGACGGCCGGCGTCGCGACTCCTCGGAGAGCTAGGTGTTGGCGTTACGACTGCTGCTTGACTCGGACAACGCTTATTGTTAGGTGGTGGCTTTTATAGGGTGCGAACTATTGTTAGGGTGTAATACGGTCTTACTTGGTGTGTAGTATGGTGCATAGATCCGGACTATTTTATGTGTGCTAGCTCCGCACAACAGAACTGAGCAACAGCTCAACAGACGGGCTGACCATTTTGAAGAACTTCTTAAACCTGCCCCACTGGTTTTCGTCGAGTGTCTTCTCGAGCCTTTTCGTTACTAGTCCACTTTCGTGAGTACTTTATAGGTGTTTGATAGTGAACTGATATGAGTGAATGGCAGGACTGAGAGTAGAGAGAGGAGTGAAGGAAACTTTTAAGACGAAATGTGTCAGGAGTAGGTTGAAATGGGCAGTTCATGTGGAAATAGTGGAAGATGGAAACCTCGCAAAGAGAGCTGAAGCCCAAGAAATGGAAAGACCGAGGAAAACCGATATTGCGATGTGTGGACTGCATTAAGAGAAAGTGTGAGAAAAGTGGAGAACAAGAGCAAACTATAGAAGGAGTTGGAGACTGTTGACAGAGAACGTAGAGAGAGAAAAGAGAGGAAAATAAGAAAAAGACAACGAAAACGGGAACCATAGCGAACTCGACCCTTGATGAGTGACACCAAGAGCAGAATAACAACAATGTCATGCAATTTGACCTTAGTCCAGTAACCATACAATTATTAGGGTCTACAACTTTCTGTATAGGTACTACCGATTCAATGACAAAATCTGTAATAATGTGACAGGACATATCTAAACATAAAATGACACCATAACTTTATTCCAAGTTATTGGAGCAGAAACATTTTATTAACTTCGAAAACATGTGACAGCGTCGTTCATGTACGTAAACAGGCGGACCGACCAGAGTCCACGTTACTGTATTGTTCATGCCTACAACGAACGTTATGCTACGGTAACAATCAGCGCATTTCCCATCGTCATCTTCATCGATCGTTAGACATATCTCAGGTGTTTCGACCACTGGCCATTCGGCGCATATGTCTTGATAGACGCAGAAGCAGACAGGGAATGGAAGCAGCGACATGTCTCTCGTACTTAAAGGGACCCAAAAGGGAAAAGTTACATGCTATGCACGTGAAAGAGTTAATAAAAACAAACTATTTTGAACGGTAATCACATTTTTAACGTCAGTGGTTTATTAATATAAAAAAATGGAACACCTTTTCCATCAAAGTTCGTAAGTCGCGCCATTTTGACTGATGTGTGACGTCGGCAACTGCTTGGCTCATTGAGCTCAGAGCGGGCAACTCTGTATTTAAAATTCCGTTAAAATAATCGCCAGGTGGCGCGTCGCGATGTTTACATCCGCTTCGTGTACCCGGCGTGTGAAGCGAACATGA
>JAODUO010000155.1:0-67500 GCA_025642075.2 Ridgeia piscesae
ACCACAACCCTACAATCCACTCATGTACCCCACCACAACCATACAATCCACTCATGAACCCCATCACAACCCTACAATCCACTCATGAACCCCACCACAACCCTACAATCCACTCATGTACCCCATCACAACCCTACAATCCACTCATGAACCCTACCACAACCATACAATCCACTCATGTACCCCATCACAACCCTACAATCCACTCATGAACCCCACCACAACCATACAATCCACTCATGAACCCCATCACAACCCTACAATCCACTCATGAACCCCACCACAACCCTACAATCCACTCATGAACCCCACCACAACCCTCCAATCCACTCCTGACTCCAGTCACAACCCTACAATCCACTCCTGACTCTAGTCACAACCCTCCAATCCACTCAGATTACAGTCACAACCCACCAATCCACTCCTGAATCCAGTCACAACCCTCCAATCCACTTCTGATTCCAGTCACAACCCTCCAACCCACTCCTGATTCCAGTCACAACCCTCCAATCCACTTCTGATTCCAGTCACAACCCTCCAACCCACTCCTGATTCCAGTCACAACCCTCCAATCCACTCCTGATTCCAGTCACAACCCTCCAATCCACTCCTGATTCCAGTCACAACCCTCCAATCCACTCCTGACTCCAGTCACAACTATCCAATCTACTTCTGATTCCAGTCACAATCCTCCAATCCACTTCTTATTCCAATCACAACCCTCTAATCCACTCCTGAGTTCAGTCACAACCCTCCAATCGACTTCTGATTCCAGTCACAACCTTCCAATTGACTTCTGATTCCAGTCACAACCCTCCAATCCACTCCTGACTCCAGTCACAACCCTCCAATCGACTTCTGATTCCAGTCACAACCCTCCAATCCACTCCTGACTCCAGTCACAACCCTCCAATCCACTTCTGATTCCAGTCACAACCCTCTAATCCACTTCTGATTCCACTCACAACCCTCCAATCCACTTCTGATTCCACTCACAACCCTCCAATCCACTTCTGATTCCACTCACAACCCTCCAATCCACTCCTGACTCCAGTCACAACCCTACAATCCACTCCTGACTCTAGTCACAACCCTCCAATCCACCTCTGACTCCAGTCACAACCCTCCAATCCATTTCTGATTCCAGTCACAACCATCCAATCCACTCCTGACTCCAGTCACAACCCTACAATCCACTCCTGACTCCAGTCACAACCCTCCAATCCACTTATGATTCCAGTCACAACCATCCAATCCACTCCTGACTCCAGTCACAACCCTACAATCCACCCCTGACTCCAGTCACAACCCTACAATCCACCCCTGACTCCAGTCACAACGCTCCAATCCACTTCTGATTCCAGTCACAACCCTCCAATCCACTCAGATTCCAGTCACAACCCTCCAATCCACTCCTGATTCCAGTTACAACCCTCCAATCCACTCCTGACTCTAGTCACAACCCTCCAATCCACTCAGATTACAGTCACAACCCTCCAATCCACTCCTGACTCTAGTCACAACCTTCCAATCCACTCCTGAATCCAGTCACAACCCTCAAATCCACTCCTGACTCTAGTCACAACCCTCCAATCCACTCCTGACTCTAGTCACAACCCTCCAATCCACTCAGATTACAGTCACAACCCACCAATCCACTCCTGAATCCAGTCACAACCCTCCAATCCACTCCTGACTCTAGTCACAACCTTCCAATCCACTCCTGAATCCAATCACAACTCTACAATCCACTCATGAACCACATCACAACCCTACAATCCACTCATGAACCCCATCACAACCCTACAATCCACTCATGAACCCCACCACAACCCTACAATCCACTCATGAACCCCATCACAACCCTACAATCCACTCATGAACCCCACCACAACCCTACAATCCACTCATGAACCCCATCACAACCCTACAATCCACTCATGAACCACATCACAACCCTACAATCCACTCATGAACCCCACCACAACCATACAATCCAATCATGAACCCCACCACAACCCTACAATCCACTCATGAACCCCACCACAACCCTACAATCCACTCATGAACCCCACCACAACCCTACAATCCACTCATGAACCCCATCACAACCCTACAATCCACTCATGAACCACATCACAACCCTACAATCCACTCATGAACCCCACCACAACCCTACAATCCACTCATGAACCCCATCACAACCCTACAATCCACTCGTGAACCCCACCACAACCCTACAATCCACTCATGAACCCCATCACAACCCTACAATCCACTCATGAACCCCACCACAACCCTACAATCCACTCATGAACCCCATCACAACCCTACAATCCACTCATGTACCCCACCACAACCCTACAATCCACTCATGAACCCCACCACAACCCTACAATCCACTCATGAACCCCATCACAACCCTACAATCCACTCATGAACCCCACCACAACCCTACAATCCACTCATGTACCCCATCACAACCCTACAATCCACTCATGAACCCCACCACAACCCTACAATCCACTCATGAACCCCATCACAACCCTACAATCCACTCATGTACCCCACCACAACCCTACAATCCACTCATGAACCCCATCACAACCCTACAATCCACTCATGAACCCCATCACAACCCTACAATCCACTCATGAACCCCACCACAACCATACAATCCACTCATGAACCCCATCACAACCCTACAATCCACTCATGAACCACATCACAACCCTACAATCCACTCATGAACCCCACCACAACCATACAATCCACTCATGAACCCCACCACAACCCTACAATCCACTCATGAACCCCACCACAACCCTACAATCCACTCATGAACCCCACCACAACCCTACAATCCACTCATGAACTCCACCACAACCCTACAATCCACTCATGAACCCCACCACAACCATACAATCCACTCATGAACCCCACCACAACCCTACAATCCACCCATGAACCCCACCACAACCCTACAATCCACTCATGAACCCCACCACAACCCTACAATCCACTCATGAACCCCACCACAACCCTACAATCCACTCATGAACCCCATCACAACCCTACAATCCACTCTTGAAACCCCACCACAACCCTACAATCCACTCATGAACCCCACCACAACCATACAATCCACTCATGAACCCCATCACAACCCTACAATCCACTCATGAACCCCACCACAACCCTACAATCCACTCATGAACCCCACCACAACCCTACAATCCACTCATGAACCCCACCACAACCCTACAATCCACTCATGAACCCCACCACAACCCTACAATCCACTCATGAACCCCATCCCAACCTTACAATCCACTCATGAACCCCACCACAACCCTACAATCCACTCATGAACCCCATCACAACCCTACAATCCACTCATGTACCCCATCACAACCCTACAATCCACTCATGAACCCCACCACAACCATACAATCCACTCATGAACCCCATCACAACTACAATCCACTCATGTACCCCACCACAACCCTACAATCCACTCATGAACCCCACCACAACCCTACAATCCACTCATGAACCCCACCACAACCCTACAATCCACTCATGAACCCCATCACAACCCTACAATCCACTCATGAACCACATCACAACCCTACAATCCACTCATGAACCCCACCACAACCCTACAATCCACTCATGAACCCCACCACAACCATACAATCCACTCATGAACCCCATCACAACCCTACAATCCACTCATGAACCCCACCACAACCCTACAATCCACTCATGAACCCCACCACAACCCTACAATCCACTCATGAACCACACAACCCTACACTCCACTCATGAACCCCACCACAACCCTACAATCCACTCATGAACCCCATCACAACCCTACAATCCACCCATGAACCCCACCACAACCCTACAATCCACTCATGAACCCCACCACAACCCTACAATCCACTCATGAACCCCACCACAACCCTACAATCCACTCATGTACCCCATCACAACCCTACAATCCACTCATGAACCCCACCACAACCCTACAATCCACTCATGTACCCCATCACAACCCTACAATCCACTCATGAACCCCATCACAACCCTACAATCCACTCATGAACCCCACGACAACCCTACAATCCACTCATGTACCCCACCACAACCATACAATCCACTCATGAACCCCATCACAACCCTACAATCCACTCATGAACCCCACCACAACCCTACAATCCACTCATGAACCCCATCACAACCCTACAATCCACTCATGTACCCCATCACAACCCTACAATCCACTCATGAACCCCACCACAACCATACAATCCACTCATGAACCCCACCACAACCCTACAATCCACTCATGAACCCCATCACAACCCTACAATCCACTCATGAACCCCACCACAACCCTACAATCCACTCATGAACCCCACCACAACCCTACAATCCACTCATGAACCCCACCACAACCCTACAATCCACTCATGAACCCCATCACAACCCTACAATCCACTCATGAACCCCATCACAACCCTACAATCCACTCATGAACCCCACCACAACCCTACAATCCACTCATGAACCCCATCACAACCCTACAATCCACTCATGAACCCCACCACAACCCTACAATCCACTCATGAACCCCATCACAACCCTACAATCCACTCATGAACCCCACCACAACCCTACAATCCACTCATGTACCCCATCACAACCCTACAATCCACTTATGAACCCCACCACAACCCTACAATCCACTCATGTACCCCATCACAACCCTACAATCCACTCATGAACCCCATCACAACCCTACAATCCACTCATGAACCCCACCACAACCCTACAATCCACTCATGTACCCCACCACAACCATACAATCCACTCATGAACCCCATCACAACCCTACAATCCACTCATGAACCCCACCACAACCCTACAATCCACTCATGTACCCCATCACAACCCTACAATCCACTCATGAACCCTACCACAACCATACAATCCACTCATGTACCCCATCACAACCCTACAATCCACTCATGAACCCCACCACAACCATACAATCCACTCATGAACCCCATCACAACCCTACAATCCACACATGAACCCCACCACAACCCTACAATCCACTCATGAACCCCACCACAACCCTCCAATCCACTCCTGACTCCAGTCACAACCCTACAATCCACCCCTGACTCCAGTCACAACCCTCCAATCCACTTCTGATTCCAGTCACAACCCTCCAACCCACTCCTGATTCCAGTCACAACCCTCCAATCCACTCTGATTCCAGTCACAACCCTCCAACCCACTCCTGATTCCAGTCACAACCCTCCAATCCACTTCTGATTCCAGTCACAACCCTCCAACCCACTTCTGATTCCAGTCACAACCCTCCAATCCACTCAGATTCCAGTCACAACCCTCCAATCCACTCCTGATTCCAGTCACAACCCTCCAATCCACTCCTGACTCCAGTCACAACTATCCAATCTACTTCTGATTCCAGTCACAATCCTCCAATCCACTTCTTATTCCAATCACAACCCTCTAATCCACTCCTGAGTTCAGTCACAACCCTCCAATCGACTTCTGATTCCAGTCACAACCTTCCAATTGACTTCTGATTCCAGTCACAACCCTCCAATCCACTCCTGACTCCAGTCACAACCCTCCAATCGACTTCTGATTCCAGTCACAACCCTCCAATCCACTCCTGACTCCAGTCACAACCCTCCAATCCACTTCTGATTCCAGTCACAACCCTCCAATCCACTCCTGACTCCAGTCACAACCCTCCAATCCACTTCTGATTCCAGTCACAACCCTCTAATCCACTTCTGATTCCACTCACAACCCTCCAATCCACTCCTGACTCCAGTCACAACTATCCAATCTACTTCTGATTCCAGTCACAATCCTCCAATCCACTTCTTATTCCAATCACAACCCTCTAATCCACTCCTGAGTTCAGTCACAACCCTCCAATCCACTTCTGATTCCAGTCACAACCCTCCAACCCACTCCTGATTCCAGTCACAACCCTCCAATCCACTTATGATTCCAGTCACAACCATCCAATCCACTCCTGACTCCAGTCACAACCCTACAATCCACTCCTGACTCCAGTCACAACCCTCCAATCCACTTATGATTCCAGTCACAACCATCCAATCCACTCCTGACTCCAGTCACAACCCTACAATCCACTCCTGACTCCAGTCACAACCCTCCAATCCACTCATGATTCCAGTCACAACCCTCCAATCCACTCCTGACTCCAGTCACAACCCTACAATCCACTCCTGACTCTAGTCACAACCCTCCAATCCACTCAGATTACAGTCACAACCCACCAATCCACTCCTGAATCCAGTCACAACCCTCCAATCCACTTCTGATTCCAGTCACAACCCTCCAACCCACTCCTGATTCCAGTCACAACCCTCCAATCCACTCCTGATTCCAGTCACAACCCTCCAATCCACTCCTGATTCCAGTCACAACCCTCCAATCCACTCCTGATTCCAGTCACAACCCTCCAATCCACTCCTGATTCCAGTCACAACCCTCCAATCCACTCCTGATTCCAGTCACAACCCTCCAATCCACTCCTGATTCCAGTCACAACCCTCCAATCCACTCCTGACTCCAGTCACAACCCTCCAATCCACTCCTGATTCCAGTCACAACCCTCCAATCCACTCCTGATTCCAGTCACAACCCTCCAATCCACTCCTGACTCCAGTCACAACTATCCAATCTACTTCTGATTCCAGTCACAATCCTCCAATCCACTTCTTATTCCAATCACAACCCTCTAATCCACTCCTGAGTTCAGTCACAACCCTCCAATCGACTTCTGATTCCAGTCACAACCTTCCAATTGACTTCTGATTCCAGTCACAACCCTCCAATCCACTCCTGACTCCAGTCACAACCCTCTAATCCACTTCTGATTCCACTCACAACCCTCCAATCCACTTCTGATTCCACTCACAACCCTCCAATCCACTTCTGATCTACTCACCCTTCTGATCCATCACGACTCCATCACAATCTCCAACTACTTCTGACGTCACAACCTTCAATTCACCACGATTCAGCTCACAATCTTTCATCCACTTTCTGACTGCCAAACGCTTCAACCACTTGTCCAGTCACATCTTCTCAATCAATTCTGACTGAATGCTACCTTTCAGTCTGCTTTCTAGAGTCTTAATGCCACACTTTTCAATCACTTTCGATTTCAGTCAACTTCCAATTAACTTGACTGTCACAACTGCTAATGTCCATCCTTGTCTCAGTCAACCTCCTCCTTCATCTACTCTGATTCTAAATAAATTTAACTATTTTATCCTGATACAATGATCTAATCATCGACTTGTCATGCATCACAATCCAATACTACTCACTTGCAGTCTCATCCACTTCTGATTTAAAGCAACTATTCAACTACTTCCTACTCCAGCCAAACTTTCAACTGACTTCCTGACTTCAGTTACACTTCAATCCACTCCTTGACTCCAGCTACAACCCTGAATCCACCCACTGTAACCATCTTCTTACCCCACACCTGGCCCAGTCACAACCCTCCAATCCACTTCTGATTCCAGTCACAACCTTCCAATCCACTTCTGATTCCAGTCACAACCCTCCAATCCACTCCTGACTCCAGTCACAACCCTACAATCCACCACTGACTCCAGTCACAACCCTCCAATCCACTTCTGATTCCAGTCACAACCCTCCAACCCACTCCTGATTCCAGTCACAACCCTCCAATCCACTCATGAACCCCATCACAACCCTCCAATCCACTCAGATTCCAGTCACAACCCACCAATCCACTCCTGACTCCAGTCACAACCCTCCAATCCACTTCTGATTCCAGTCACAACCTTCCAATCCACTTCTGATTCCAGTCACAACCATCCAATCCACTCCTGACTCCAGTCACAACCCTACAATCCACTCCTGACTCTAGTCACAACCCTCCAATCCACCTCTGACTCCAGTCACAACCCTCCAATCCATTTCTGATTCCAGTCACAACCATCCAATCCACTCCTGACTCCAGTCACAACCCTACAATCCACTCCTGACTCCAGTCACAACCCTCCAATCCACTTATGATTCCAGTCACAACCATCCAATCCACTCCTGACTCCAGTCACAACCCTACAATCCACCCCTGACTCCAGTCACAACCCTACAATCCACCCCTGACTCCAGTCACAACGCTCCAATCCACTTCTGATTCCAGTCACAACCCTCCAATCCACTCAGATTCCAGTCACAACCCTCCAATCCACTCCTGATTCCAGTTACAACCCTCCAATCCACTCCTGACTCTAGTCACAACCCTCCAATCCACTCAGATTACAGTCACAACCCTCCAATCCACTCCTGACTCTAGTCACAACCTTCCAATCCACTCCTGAATCCAGTCACAACCCTCAAATCCACTCCTGACTCTAGTCACAACCTTCCAATCCACTCCTGAATCCAGTCACAACCCTCAAATCCACTCCTGACTCTAGTCACAACCAATCCACTCCTGAATCCAGTCACAACCCTCCAATCCACTCCTGACTCTAGTCACAACCCTCCAATCCACTCCTGACTCTAGTCACAACCCTCCAATCCACCTCTGACTCCAGTCACAACCCTCCAATCCATTTCTGATTCCAGTCACAACCATCCAATCCACTCCTGACTCCAGTCACAACCCTACAATCCACTCCTGACTCCAGTCACAACCCTCCAATCCACTTATGATTCCAGTCACAACCATCCAATCCACTCCTGACTCCAGTCACAACCCTACAATCCACTCCTGACTCCAGTCACAACCCTCCAATCCACTTATGATTCCAAGTCACAACCCTCCAATCGACTTCTGATTCCAGTCACAACCCTCCAATCCACTCCTGACTCCAGTCACAACCCTCCAATCGACTTCTGATTCCAGTCACAACCCTCCAATCCACTCCTGACTCCAGTCACAACCCTCCAATCCACTCCTGACTCCAGTCACAACCCTCCAATCCACTCCTGACTCCAGTCACAACCCTCCAATCCACTCCTGACTCCAGTCACAACCCTCCAATCCACTCCTGACTCCAGTCACAACCCTCCAATCCACTTCTGATTCCAGTCACAACCCTCCAATCCACTTCTGATTCCAGTCACAACCCTCCAATCCACTCCTGACTCCAGTCACAACTATCCAATCTACTTCTGATTCCAGTCACAACCCTCCAATCCACTTCTGATTCCAGTCACAACCCTCCAACCCACTCCTGATTCCAGTCACAACCCTCCAATCCACTCCTGATTCCAGTCACAACCCTCCAATCCACTCCTGATTCCAGTCACAACCCTCCAATCCACTCCTGACTCCAGTCACAACCCTCCAATCCACTTCTGATTCCACTCACAACCCTCCAATCCACTTCTGATTCCACTCACAACCCTCCAATCCACTCCTGACTCCAGTCACAACCCTACAATCCACTCCTGACTCTAGTCACAACCCTCCAATCCACCTCTGACTCCAGTCACAACCCTCCAATCCATTTCTGATTCCAGTCACAACCATCCAATCCACTCCTGACTCCAGTCACAACCCTACAATCCACTCCTGACTCCAGTCACAACCCTCCAATCCACTTATGATTCCAGTCACAACCATCCAATCCACTCCTGACTCCAGTCACAACCCTACAATCCACCCCTGACTCCAGTCACAACCCTACAATCCACCCCTGACTCCAGTCACAACGCTCCAATCCACTTCTGATTCCAGTCACAACCCTCCAATCCACTCAGATTCCAGTCACAACCCTCCAATCCACTCCTGATTCCAGTTACAACCCTCCAATCCACTCCTGACTCTAGTCACAACCCTCCAATCCACTCAGATTACAGTCACAACCCTCCAATCCACTCCTGACTCTAGTCACAACCTTCCAATCCACTCCTGAATCCAGTCACAACCCTCAAATCCACTCCTGACTCTAGTCACAACCCTCCAATCCACTCCTGACTCTAGTCACAACCCTCCAATCCACTCAGATTACAGTCACAACCCTCCAATCCACTCCTGAATCCAGTCACAACCCTCCAATCCACTCCTGACTCTAGTCACAACCTTCCAATCCACTCCTGAATCCAATCACAACTCTACAATCCACTCCTGATTCCAGTCACAACCCTCCAATCCACTCCTGACTCCAGTCACAACCCTCCAATCCACTCCTGACTCCAGTCACAACCCTCCAATCCACTCCTGACTCCAGTCACAACCCTCCAATCCACTCCTGACTCCAGTCACAACCCTCCAATCCACTCCTGACTCCAGTCACAACCCTCCAATCCACTCCTGACTCCAGTCACAACCCTCTACAATCCACCCTGATTAAAGTTACAACCTCCAATCCACTCATGGAATCACCACAACCACAATCCACTCCTGATTAAAGTTACAACCCTCCAATCCACTCCTGACTCCAGTCACAACCCTCCAATCCACTTCTGATTCCAGTCACAACCTTCCAATCCACTTCTGATTCCAGTCACAACTCTCCAATCAACTCCTGACTCCAGTCACAACCCTACAATCCACCCCTGACTCCAGTCACAACCCTCCAATCCCTCTCTGATTCCAGTCACAACCCTCCAATCCATTTCTGATTCCAGTCACAACCATCCAATCCACTCCTGACTCCAGTCACAACCCTACAATCCACTACTGACTCCAGTCACAACCCTCCAATCCACTTCTGATTCCAGTCACAACCATCCAATCCACTCCTGACTCCAGTCACAACCCTCCAATCCACTCCTGATTCCAGTCACAACCCTCCAATCCACTCCTGACTCCAGTCACAACCCTCCAATCCACTCCTGACTCCAGTCACAACCCTCCAATCCACTCCTGAGCTCCAGTCACAACCCTCCAATCCACTTCTGATTCCAGTCACAACCTTCCAATCCACTTCTGATTCCAGTCACAACCCTCCAATCCACTCCTGACTCCAGTCACAACCCTACAATCCACCACTGACTCCAGTCACAACCCTCCAATCCACTTCTGATTCCAGTCACAACCCTCCAACCCACTCCTGATTCCAGTCACAACCCTCCAATCCACTCCTGACTCCAGTCACAACCCTCCAATCCACTCAGATTACAGTCACAACCCACCAATCCACTCCTGAATCCAGTCACAACCCTCCAATCCACTTCTGATTCCAGTCACAACCTTCCAATCCACTTCTGATTCCAGTCACAATCCTCCAATCGAATCCAGTCACAACCCTCCAATCCACTCCTGACTCTAGTCACAACCCTCCAATCCACTCCTGACTCTAGTCACAACCCTCCAATCCACTCAGATTACAGTCACAACCCTCCAATCCACTCCTGACTCCAGTCACAACCCTACAATCCACTCCTGACTCCAGTCACAACCCTCCAATCCACTTATGATTCCAGTCACAACCATCCAATCCACTCCTGACTCCAGTCACAACCCTACAATCCACCCCTGACTCCAGTCACAACCCTACAATCCACCCCTGACTCCAGTCACAACGCTCCAATCCACTTCTGATTCCAGTCACAACCCTCCAATCCACTCAGATTCCAGTCACAACCCTCCAATCCACTCCTGATTCCAGTTACAACCCTCCAATCCACTCCTGACTCTAGTCACAACCCTCCAATCCACTCAGATTACAGTCACAACCCTCCAATCCACTCCTGACTCTAGTCACAACCTTCCAATCCACTCCTGAATCCAGTCACAACCCTCAAATCCACTCCTGACTCTAGTCACAACCCTCCAATCCACTCCTGACTCTAGTCACAACCCTCCAATCCACTCAGATTACAGTCACAACCCACCAATCCACTCCTGAATCCAGTCACAACCCTCCAATCCACTCCTGACTCTAGTCACAACCTTCCAATCCACTCCTGAATCCAGTCACAACCCTCCAATCCACTCCTGACTCTAGTCACAACCCTCCAATCCACTCCTGACTCTAGTCACAACCCTCCAATCCACTCAGATTACAGTCACAACCCACCAATCCACTCATGGACTCCATTACAACCATACAATCCACTCCTGATTAAAGTTACAACCCTCCAATCCACTCATGGACTCCATCACAACCATACAATCCACTCCTGATTAAAGTTACAACCCTCCAATCCACTCATGGACTCCATCACAACCATACAATCCACTCCTGATTAAAGTTACAACCCTCCAATCCACTCATGGACTCCATTACAACTCTACAATCCACTTCTGATTAAAGTTACAACCCTCCAATGCACTCATGGACTCCATCACAACCCTACAATCCACTCCTGATTCCAGTCACAACCCTCCAATCCACTCCTGATTCCAGTCACAACCCTCCAATCCACTCCTGACTCCAGTCACAACCCTCCAATCCACTCCTGACTCCAGTCACAACCCTCCAATCCACTTCTGATTCCAGTCACAACCTTCCAATCCACTTCTGATTCCAGTCACAACCCTCCAATCCACTCCTGACTCCAGTCACAACCCTACAATCCACCACTGACTCCAGTCACAACCCTCCAATCCACTTCTGATTCCAGTCACAACCCTCCAACCCACTCCTGATTCCAGTCACAACCCTCCAATCCACTCATGACTCCAGTCACAACCCTCCAATCCACTTCTGATTCCAGTCACAACCCTCCAATCCACTCCTGACTCCAGTCACAACCCTCCAATCCACTTCTGATTCCAGTCACAACCCTCTAATCCACTTCTGATTCCACTCACAACCCTCCAATCCACTTCTGATTCCACTCACAACCCTCCAATCCACTCCTGACTCCAGTCACAACCCTACAATCCACTCCTGACTCTAGTCACAACCCTCCAATCCACCTCTGACTCCAGTCACAACCCTCCAATCCATTTCTGATTCCAGTCACAACCATCCAATCCACTCCTGACTCCAGTCACAACCCTACAATCCACTCCTGACTCCAGTCACAACCCTCCAATCCACTTATGATTCCAGTCACAACCATCCAATCCACTCCTGACTCCAGTCACAACCCTACAATCCACCCCTGACTCCAGTCACAACCCTACAATCCACCCTCTGACTCCAGTCACAACGCTCCAATCCACTTCTGATTCCAGTCACAACCCTCCAATCCACTCAGATTCCAGTCACAACCCTCCAATCCACTCCTGATTCCAGTTACAACCCTCCAATCCACTCCTGACTCTAGTCACAACCCTCCAATCCACTCAGATTCCAGTCACAACCCTCCAATCCACTCCTGACTCTAGTCACAACCTTCCAATCCACTCCTGAATCCAGTCACAACCCTCAAATCCACTCCTGACTCTAGTCACAACCCTCCAATCCACTCCTGACTCTAGTCACAACCCTCCAATCCACTCAGATTACAGTCACAACCCACCAATCCACTCCTGAATCCAGTCACAACCCTCCAATCCACTCCTGACTCTAGTCACAACCTTCCAATCCACTCCTGAATCCAATCACAACCCTACAATCCACCCTGACTCCAGTCACAACCTTCCAATCCACCCTGACTCCAGTCACAACCCTCCAATCCACTCCTGACTCCAGTCACAACCTTCCAATCCACTCCTGAATCCAGTCACAACCCTCCAATCCACTCCTGACTCTAGTCACAACCCTCCAATCCACTCCTGACTCTAGTCACAACCCACCAATCCACTCATGGACTCCATTACAACCATACAATCCACTCCTGATTAAAGTTACAACCCTCCAATCCACTCATGGACTCCATCACAACCATACAATCCACTCCTGATTAAAGTTACAACCCTCCAATCCACTCATGGACTCCATCACAACCATACAATCCACTTCTGATTAAAGTTACAACCCTCCAATGCACTCATGGACTCCATTACAACCCTACAATCCACTTCTGATTAAAGTTACAACCCTCCAATGCACTCATGGACTCCATCACAACCCTACAATCCACTCCTGATTAAAGTTACAACCCACCAATCCACTCCTGATTCCAGTCGTAGAATTGGGCCCGGATCCATATTCTATGGGGGTCCACATCTTATAGATTGTGCCATAGAATATAGACCCACCCATCGAAAATGGACCCGTGTCTATATTCTATAATCCAAATTCTATAATAGAATATGGACACCAGGATCCAATTACTATCCATGTTCTTCCGGTGATATTTTATGAAAGTATCGCTCACTTCACTAAGTAATCCAGCTATAAGGTTCCGGTGTGCCCCTTGTGGCTGAGCCCAGCACCTCTATCTTCTCAACATAGCTTCACTTTGGCATGTGCATTTAATTTAGCTAAACTATGCTAGGATTACCAGCATTTGTCGTTTGTTGTCCAAACACACAACACAAATTGTTGTTGTGTAGTGTATGCCAGGCTTAAAGTTTTAGGGACAACACAAAACTGTCTATATGGTAGACTCAGCATTTGTTGGGTTTCTAAATAAATCTGAATCCAAAATACCACCATTGAAAGCAGCAATGTATATTATTTTATGTATAGGTCTACAGGAAGATATTGTTTTAGATATCAATGGTCATGTAAACATGCTAATACCTACAATTACAGTATGTTAGTCTGATAACCAATCTGAAACAGTAGGTTTTTGGATATTATTATGTTGAACGACTTGTCAAGATGTCAGGCCAGTGGCCATGTATATGTGTCAAAACGTTTACATGTTGTTTCAAATCAAAGGATGTTAGAATATCCTCAAACGTAGTAGTTACTGAAGAAGGTATATCCAAATCAAGATTAACATCACCAAGAATGTAAAATTCTGAATGATTAGTTGCTAGATTGTCCAACACATCCTGACAACAGTGTCTAGTAAGTGTGCAAAGTCAATTTATATATAATCGCAGAATGTTCTTTTCACCATACATAATTTACACACCTGATTTGAATGCCGTCTCGACACAATATTACTGTTATTTGGTCCAGTAAGATGGTAAAGCAGGGGCTTATACATCATTGAACTAAGTTGAGTAACGTAACTATTATTACAGTTATGTTGCCACTAACATCGGTCAAAGGATGGGCAATTTTGCAAGTTCTTGTAATATACCGGGTAAGCATTTTACAAAGACTTCAAACTCTGAATTACCAAGGTCATAATGTTATCTAGAAGTTTGTAAACAATACACATGATTGCTTTTTCTATACTGTTGTATTATTTCTGATTAACTTGGCCAAAACAACCATTGAAACTGGGCAAAAATGGTTTTTATTCAATTTAATGTTGCACCGCTAAATATTGTTGTTATCCAGGAGGATCAGCACGAAATGTTTGCTGTTATGCCACTGACCTGGTGTCCCCATCTGGTGGAGGTTCAACCACTGCCGGAAGGTGGCATTGATGCTAGTCAACAATGTGATGAATGCTGGCATGTCGGAGAGAACTGGCTCTGTCTTACATGCTACACAGTGAGTTATCTCTCTAACCTCACCGCATGGCGAGTTCTCTCAACTCTCACATCATGAATTGTCTCTCACATATGCTACACGATGAGTTCATTCACACATGCTACATGATGAGTTCTCTCTCACCTGCTCCATGGTGAGTTCTCTCTCACCTGCTATATAATGAGTTCTCTCTTACCCTCATCCATGGTGAGTTATCTCTTACCTGCTGTATAATGAGTTCTCTCTCACCTGCTCCATGGTGAGTTCTCTCTCACCTGTTATATGGTGAGTTCTCTCTCACTTGCTGTATGATGAGTTTTATCTCACCTGCTACATGGTGAGTTTTCTCTCACCCGCTATATAATGCGTTCTCTCACGTGCTCCATGGAGAGTTCTCTCTCACGTGCTCCATGGAGAGTTCTCTCTCACGTGCTCCATGGAGAGTTCTCTCTCACGTGCTCCATGGAGAGTTCTATCTCACGTGCTCCATGGTGAGTTCTCTCACACCTGCTCTATGACAAGTTCTATCTCACCTGCTACATGGTGAGTTCTCGCTCACTTGCTAACATAGTGAGGTCTCTCTTACATGCTGCATGGTGAGTTTTCTCTCATGCTGCATACTACATGGTAAGCTCTCTTTCACCTCCTACGTGGTGAATGTTCTCTTATGTGCTATGTGGTGAGTCCTCTTTTCCCTGATATATGGTGAGTTCTCTCTCACCTGTTATTTGGTGAGTTGTCTGTCACTTGCTACATGGTGAGTTGTCTGTCACTTGCTACATGGTGAATCCTGTGTGGTGAATTTCTATCTCACCTGCTATTTGGCAAGTTCTTTCTCATCTACTACATTTTCTTTCATGCTACACAGAATATCTTGTTAATTAGTTTTTTAATGTGTATTTGTGTAAGTATGTTTTATTGTTTGTTTGTGTTTGTGTTTGCAGGTTCTTTGCAGTAGATATGTGAACAGCCACATGTTGCAGCACACCACTGCTAACTCACACAACATTGTGCTCAGTTACGCTGACATGTCTGCCTGGTGTTACGGCTGTGACCACTACGTTCACAACGCTGTAAGTAGTCACCCTCACTCAGTCTCATGTTGTCTCCACTACACCCACAATGGTGTGGTGCAAGTAACTCTTACTGTGTTGTGGGTGGTAATTATGCCAGAATGATAATACAATTATGTTAATGATGTCATTATAATTATAGTAATGTTATCCAGCAATCATTGCAATTGGTAACCATTTATTGGAAGACATTGTTGTTCAACTGAAGAAACTAGTTTTGGTTGCCAGGTCCTGCTCCCAGCGAAACGTGCGGCACACATCAGCAAGTTTGGAGTGGCCCCCGGCGTGTAACAGGAGGTGTGAAATGACATGTTACATCAGATTACTTGTGCATAACAACGAGATGTCCAGCATGAGTGACATGAAGATGTCTTACATTGATATGTTGGTGATGTTCTAGACGTGTAACACAAATTAACTGGATTTGTCATATCAGGTATATATAGCTGTACAAGGAATCGATTGCAACCAGGCAGTGCATGAACTATAACCCAAGTCAATTCTGTAAAAAAGCAATCCATGCATTAACTGAATGCAAGGCAGTGTACATATAGACGGTAATCAAGACAGTGCATCTAGAAGGACTACAACCTAGTTACTGCTTGTGAATTGTTTTTAAATGAACATCTGAAATTGACAGTGGCATAAGATTAAGATGCATGAGGGGGTAGTCATCTGTTCCTCATTTTAATATGTTTTTAATATAACAGTAAATATGTTCATGGTATACAGCTGGCAAAAGTGCCCGTAAGAAGCACAAAACATTTTTGCAGTATTTATATTGCTTCTATGAAAAACTCTTGATGTAACAGACAGTGCAAACCACAACTTTGTTTCCACATTGAAACACCGCTAGTGGTAATTCAGGAAACGGTTTGCTAATAATTTTAACCCATGGTTGACATTTGACTGGGACAAACAATGCCTCTTTAGCAGTGGTAGGTTTGTTCTCTGTAATCAACTATGCAATGATTTTTTTAAGTGGCTGGATTATGTTGTTGGAACTTATGCATTTATTGTCTTTTATTTAGCTTCTAATCCTACTGTATTTGTCTCACATCTGGGTAGTTAGTAACCTTTGAGGTTTTTTTGTTTTAACACCATATTTATACTGTTTCTCTCATGTCCCAACTCATGGAGTATGTCAGTTCAGGAAATAAAAACACAATCGGTTAGCAAATGTAATTGTTCTGTTGTAATATGCACAGTGGCTCAGGGGTAGAGCTTTGGACTCTCGACTAAGCGGACCCGGGTTCAAATCCTGTGCTGCAGTGTTAAAACACTGGGCAAGTTTTTTAGCTCTACATTGCTCCAGTTCACTAAGCTGTATAAAGGAGTACCTGGCTATAGACAGTGGTGGATATGTGTACGAGCAGTCTTCTCGCATTAAATGTAGCATATTGCTGGATGCTTCCCAGAGAAGTTGAGATGGTGTCTGAATGAACAGGTCTGCCAGGGAAGTAAAGAGTAAAGCGCTTTGAGCAATCCTGAGGACTGCTGCACCGACCTGTCTAGATGAACAGACTTTCACAGAGAAACTAGAGCCTGTTTTATGTTAGCAAGGGGAGATACATGCATAGAATCATTTTATGAATGGAAAGGGCCCTAGTCATCCAGATTATTTTATATGGCATAAAATGTAGACTTATAATGATTAGGACAGTCACAAAATCCAATAATTGTATATATTGTCATATTGTTATCTTAACACATAGGAAACATGAACAAATAGGTGCAATGTAGAACAACAATTACCTTTTCATTTACATAACAAACCCAGATGAGTCCAACTACCGCCATGAAGTGAACAGGCTGGTGTCGTGGTGTGACAGTAACAACCTTCAATTGAATGCATTAAAAACTCGGGAGATGGGAGAAGAAAACCCCAATTGCTCCCATTATTATAAATGGTGAACCTACCGAAAGGATGGACTGTTTCAAATTCCTGGGCTCAATAATATATAGTGACATGGGATGGGAAAATAACACGGATGCAGTCGTGAAAAAGGCTTAATGAAAGCTGTATTTCCTGTGCCAACTAAAGAAGTTTGGGCTGAGGAGGGAGATTCTTGTTCAGTTCTGTTCTACTATTGAAAGTATTCTTGCATTATCAATAATATGTCATTCGGCGGCATCAGCCAGTGCCAGAGGAGCAGGCTTGAAGAGTGGTGAAAAGAGCTTCCAAAATTATTGACAGTGCACTCACCCCTCTATCAGCTATATAAAACGACAGATCCAAAAAAGAGCTGGCAATATTATCTCAGACCAAACTCACCCCGCTCATCATCTGTTCGAATGATTACCATCAGGCAAACGTCTTAGAAGTCTTAACAAATCGATTTAGAAATAGTTGTTGACACTGTGTCATAGCAGCCTTATCAGGAATGAAACATAGAACATAGGGTTAGAGACCTTGGAATGTTAACTTGGCTGTTTTCACCACTTTGGCAGACTTGTTCTTTTTCTGAAGCTGATTGGTGTTGCTGGACCATACATGTGTGGAGTGTAGGTGTTCCTGTTCACAAATAGCGGATCGATAGTGCTGAACACCAAATCTTCTTTTATGGTGAAATCTTAGCGTAACATAATAATGTTTAATATAGTTTGAACTAATTCAATTTTAAATGACATTTTAGACATACAACTGTATTATAATATTTATTAACACACACACACACACACACACACACACACCACACACACACACACACACACACACACACACAACAACAAAACAAACAAACACACACACACACACACACACACACACACACACACACACACACACACACACACACACACACACACACACACACACACACACACACACACACACACACACACACACACACACACACACACACACACACACACACACACACACACACACACACACACACACACACACACACACACACACACACACACACACACACACACACACACACACACACACACACACACACACACACACACACACACACACACACACACATGTATACTTTCAAGATAAACTAAACGTAAGCAATATGACGGGTGGCCTTCTGCGGTAGTTTTCCCCCATGGCGAGGCAGTTAACTGTAGCTTCATGTAAAATAATTATTGAATGTATGTAGGACACGAGGACACATAATGAGGTGCTTCAATACCCTGTCAGTTCCACTTAACGATATCCTGGAATGCGAGAGAAAGTACACAGCACATGGCTCTTGCGATAAGTGTTTACATTGTATTTAAAATTCAAGTAGCCTTGCATTTGAAAGCAAACTTGACGTGACACCTCGTGTCAGAAAACTGATTCACATATATCCCACACTAGATATCGACAACCGATGTTAACGCAAGGGAGTTTAGCACACTCAAACCAGAATTGTTATTTCGGCAGAACAACTAATTGCTTATAATGAGACTTGTGGTAAGTAGCTCTATTATACATGCATGTGTGCGTGCGTGCGTGCGCGCGCGCGCGCGTGTGTGTGTACATATATAATGTATGAAAATAACCATATATATATAATGGTAAATGTGACGCTTATCGGGAGACTTAGTGGTATTCGGACATTTCAGTGACATCCAAGACGTCAATATTATTCGCCAGATAAGGACACCAGTGTGAAGAATTAAAGACGTAGTGCTTGACACTAGTAAGCGTCTCATTATGATGTCGTTTTGGAGGGCTCATTATTTTATAAGGCTAAATGAACATCTGGATCTCAATAATATGGGGACTGTGTATCCCTCATGAATCGGAGAATCACGTTAATGTCGGTCCTGTCTCAATATGGGACGTAAAAGAGCCACCGAGGATGACATGCATGCACCCTGGCTGTGACGACCCTCAGTGTCAGCACAGAAAAGTCCGATTGACTCATAAATGTTCTGAAAAAGACTAGTTCAATGAGACCTCATAAGATCATAACGTTGTAACCACAATATATATATATATATATATATATATATATATATATATATATATATTATATATATTATAGGCCTATAGAACCTTGCCGAGTGCTGGAAACAAAAGAATTATTAGGCGTGGTAGAGGTCAGATTTGGTGTCCTTGACATTGAATTTCAAGGCTAAATGTTACTGAATGTGAAATATAATTTTCTTCAATACCATGTCTGTTTGTGTGTGTGCGTGCGTGCGTGCGTGCGTGCGTGCGTGCGTGCGTGCGTGTGTGTGTGTCTTCAGCTAATTCCCCAAAAATACGTGTGTCTTATTTTAAAACTACTTTCAAAAATAGTCAAGAGACGATCCCGGCGAGCGTTTTGTTTGGCTGTTGCGGATGAAGTAGAATTTTGATTGGCTGTTGCGGAGGAAGGATAGAAGTTAAAAAAAAAACAAAGATCAACATTAAGGTCAATTATCATCATCACGTTCTGTACGTAGGTTATTGTTTTCTTATCTATGATTATATAACAGTGGGCGCAAGGCTTCTTCATAGGACAATAGGATAAAATATATTTCAAAGATGGTATACGGTGGTTCCGGAGACGAGGAGCCATAATGAACAACCTGGACCTCGTAACGTGCTCCTTTATATCGCTCGTCACTGCAATAGTCACCTGCCTGATCTCCTCGTGAGTGCTGTGCAAGACTCCACCCCTGAGTTAATCAGCCATGACTTAATTACACTACTTGCATGTCAGAGAAGTTACGACACAAGACCTACTTCAGGATCAGCCTCAAATCGCAACTCATCATAACACACAAGAAGTGCATCGTCTCACCACGATTCAATAACAGCAGAAGTCCAAGTTCGGCTTTTGTCAGCAAACACGTTTTTATTCCAACCAGCGTACAGTACAATCATCTTGCCATGCTTTTCTTTCCGCTGGGCTAGAAGCATAGACTTATATCCTGTCTACCAAACCTGCCCTCACTAACTAGACATGCATTCCCTTATTTAGATAGGCTCCCAGGACAACGCACTAGCTGGGTCCGAGAGATTGTAATAAGCTGGCTGTGGTCTCGGTTCCCTCCTTCTGGAAGGTATGTCGATTACGCCTCCATAATCCTAAGTTTAGCAGCACTGACCATCTTCTCCCCGCAGTGGTCACCAGGCCAAAGTAATAGTCTAATAGCACACAGCCAACAGCCCAGCACATTAGTACACGCTAATAATTATATCTACGACTTCCTCTAACTTGTCTGTGTCTGCGCGTGCGCGTGCGCGTGCGCGTGCGCGTCGCGTCGCGTGCGCGTGCGCGTGCGCGGTGCGTGCGCGTGCGCGTGCGCGTGCGCGTGCGCGTGCGCGTGCGCGTGCGCGTGCGCGTGCGCGTGCGCGTGCGCGTGCGCGTGCGCGTGCGCGCAGCGCAGACACAGACAAGTTAGAGGAAGTCGTAGATATAATTATTAGCGTGTAGATATAATTATTAGCAGTCTGCATCTTAGCGCTAAACATTTAATATGACCTATAATTATAATTTGAAAACAATCAAAGTAAAACGGCACACGTACACTGATTAGGTATACTTGCCATCCAACTAGTAAGGGCGCCACTCTCTGAAGTGGGAAAATATTATTCAATGGGAGTGGCTAGCGACTAACATGTCTTATGTTATGAGTCTACTTCGAATTCATAGACTGTTTAATTTAATAAATTGAGATACATATCGCAAGATGTTGATGTCTGTCCTTCTTTGCATAACATCCTTGTTGTACAAGAGAGACTTGTATTTATAGTTTAATAACACGTTCTTATAGTTTTTCAACATGTTTCCACAATTGTCTCACACTATTTTTCATACACCAGATGCTGGCGTTGGCATCAGTCATGTTCTATCCAGCAATGACGTTCCTACTCGGCCTGCCTGAATCTAGCTGTGAGAAACAGTGTGATTGGCGGTGGAAAGACTGCTTGAACGGAAGGGAGGATTTGCCGTCGATGAGCGAACGCATACTGCTTGCATTGCAATGCAAGGCGAACCTAGACATGTGTGACGACGGCTGTCGATTCTAACACCCATGGGATTCATGAACACGATGGTAGTTCAAGTTGCTATGCGTGCATGCATGTATACACGTGCATGAATGATTTAATGCGTGTGTGCATGTGTAAAATAGTGCTGAATTGGACATCGTTCGTGTGCTGAAATTTGAATGTGTAGGCCTAATATGGATCAGATAAATGGCAACTTGTGCTATATTAAAATGCACTTTTCTTATTATTACTGAATGCACAATTGTGTTCCGTTTAATTAATAA
Source organism: Ridgeia piscesae (assembly GCA_025642075.2). NCBI lineage: Eukaryota > Metazoa > Annelida > Polychaeta > Sabellida > Siboglinidae > Ridgeia > Ridgeia piscesae. The sequence continues at coordinate 22,796 of JAODUO010000155.1, forward strand.
TATATATGCGCACATTCTTATTGGATTGTTTCGAATATTTAGAAATACTTGTATATTCCACGTATTGCAATGATGGAAGTTTGCAACACTACCAATACAATGTTATTCAAATGTTTCGCTCTTTAGCTGAGCTCTTATTTAATAATCTGGAGTTCAGAACGTGTTTGTGCTTTGTAGCTACAATAGCAGTCATCAATCATGTATTGTTGGTGATTGCGTAGGCTGACGCTCCTTGGCACTGCTGTCCGTCGTCATTCTTGCCCTGGGACTGGGTGTACGCACTCCTTCATGCGCTACAATCGCCGGTAGCAGTGTTGGGGTAGTGTCGAGAGTATGTGCCAGATCGCCGATGCCGTTATGTCTTGACACCCCAAAGCGTATGTCGCCTGCTATGGGCGGTAGAATCGGAAATGTCGCGTCTACTGCCACTCGGTCGGCATCTATGAATATGTCGCCCTCTTGATCGCCAGCGGCGGAGTTATAGCGCTCGAACACGCGCTCAATCATCAACATCTGACGCTGTACTTTCATGAGTTGCTGTGACAGGGCTTCATTTTCGTGGATGATGGCATCCTGGGACACTTGATACGCAGAGCTGTCTCGCAGTCTCTCGGCCAATCTTTCGGCCATTTCATAATATTCGGCCATCAAGTATTCGAGGTAACTGCAACAACATTGACCTCGCACATCACTCAACCAATCAACTAAAACAATGTCGAACACACAGAATACTGAACTGTCAAGTGTTTTAGGCAATTACAACACGGTCAACGACATAATAGAACTCAGCCATCAAGTATGAGAAACCCGGGATGGTTGTCACACTTTTATATTTTTGGACTTCAATCTGTAATGCATTTGACCGTCTTTTACTATCAGCGTAAGTCTGGACTATTCTATTGTGAATGTTTGTGCAGCACTAAGAACTGAATAATTTTATATATGCAAATTGCGAGTTATAACGGGGGATGAAATGAACATCCATTGTCCAGACATACACCAACATAACATTTAGAGGATATGTGACGACGATTTGATGAGCACGATGCCACTGTATATTTGATATACATTTTCAAACTTATATATCATTGACCACTGGGAGCCGCCATATTATGCTCAAGCTGCGTTTGGTTTGAATCGCCTCCTATCTACTCGATCTAAATGTTCCGATTTACTTCATCAATAGATAGTTATACACAAAAACAAGAATATAGTCACGTGCTATACACGGTAGGCGTTGTAGTTCAACAAATGGTTCGTATGCGTGTTCGCAATAAAAAGGTTAAATTATAGTACAACGATTTACACTCAATGACAGAATTTCAAACACCACACTTGTCGGTCCTCGTTAATATTCATTAAGAAATGACGCGCAAATTCGAAAGCGCTCCGGACGGACTTTATTTCCTATTAAACTCAAATAAACAAAGTTATGCGTATGTAGTCACTTCGAATGACTTCTATCAATCGACTTCGGCTAACTGGGAATCTCTCGACGTAGTTGCTTTTCACTCTTTTTGCGACAAAGCTCTGTTATTCAAAGTCATAATTTGGATCATCACCTTTACGCAGATGACACACACACACATCTATATTTCTTTGGCCACACCAGATACTTGTCGCTCCCTAAATCAGCTCAGGGATTGTCACCAAGGTGTATCCATTTGGATGAAAAACAGTAAATTAAAGCTTAATGCAGATCGAAATTCGCATGACTGGTACCCCAAACCCAGCGTAGAAAACTTGATGACGTTTTCCAGACACATATTTTGAGTCAGAATATCATATCAGCCCCCTCATTGTAACATTTCGGAGTCACGATTGATGAAAACGTAAATTTCAAACAACCTATAGATATCAAAAACATGTCGCCGCTGTCTTTACCATATCCGCGATATTCGCCGTGTTCGCCAGTAGGCCCTATATCTCACTTTCCGTTGCTAAAACCATTTCAACATCTGTAGTAAGCAGCACACTTGACCTCTGCAATTTCCCCCTTTACAATATATGCGATATTCACTCTTGCAAGACATTCCAGATAGCTACGATCAATTAGTAGTTGATATTATTGCAATAACTGACGATTGTTCCATTTTATTATTGCCTGAAAAATTATACACCGAAATAGGAAAAATAAGAAAGGTGGTGGAGTAGCTTTCATTTACGGCTGTAGATACTATGTGTGTAGTAACTGATGATGCTTTAGAATGTATAATTAAAAGTCTTAACATTCCTTAATGATATAATTGTAACATGAATAATGGGGTATATAGTTACTGCGCTTATTTTGCTTGATCTATCATCTGCTTTTGGTATTATTGAACGTATTATTCTCGTGGATAGTTTTTTGTGTGGTGTGGTGTATAGTGTACAACATTAAATTGATTTACATCTGATCTAAGTGGTAGATACAAGAGAGTTAATATTGTCATCTGATCTAAGTGGTAGAGACCAGAGAGTTAATATTGTCATCTGACCTAAGTGGTAGATACAAGAAAGTTAATATTGTCATCTGATCTAAGTGGTAGAGACCAGAGAGTTAATATTGTCATCTGACCTAAGTGGTAGATACAAGAGAGTTAATATTGTCATCTGATCTAAGTGGTAGAGACCAGAGAGTTAATATTGTCATCTGATCTAAGTGGTAGATACAAGAGAGTTAATATTGTCATCTGATCTAAGTGGTAAAGACCAGGGAGTTAATATTGTCATCTGATCTAAGTGGTAGAGACCAGATAGTTAATATTGTCTTCTGATCTAAGTGGTAGAGACCAGAGAGTTAATATTGTCATCTGATCTAAGTGGTAGAGACCAGAGAGTTAATATTTTTATCTGATCTAAGTGGTAGATACAAGAGAGTTAATATTGTCATCTGATCTAAGTGGTAAAGACCAGAGAGTTAATATTGTCATCTGATCTAAGTGGTAGAGACCAGAGAGTTAATATTGTCTTCTGATCTAAGTGGTAGAGACCAGAGAGTTAATATTGTCATCTGATCTAAGTGGTAGAGACCAGAGAGTTAATATTGTCATCTGATCTAAGTGGTAGAGACCAGAGAGTTAATATTGTCTTCTGATCTAAGTGGTAGAGACCAGAGAGTTAATATTGTCATCTGATCTAAGTGGTAGAGACCAGAGAGTTAATATTGTCATCTGATCTAAGTGGTAGAGACCAGAGAGTTAATATTGTCATCTGATCTAAGTGGTAAAGACCAGAGAGTTAATATTGTCATCTGATCTAAGTGGTAGAGACCAGAGAGTTAATATTGTCTTCTGATCTAAGTGGTAGAGACCAGAGAGTTAATATTGTCATCTGATCTAAGTGGTAGAGACCAGAGAGTTAATATTGTCATCTGATCTAAGTGGTAGAGACCAGAGAGTTAATATTGTCATCTGATCTAAGTGGTAGAGACCAGAGAGTTAATATTGTCTTCTGATCTAAGTGGTAGAGACCAGAAAGTTAATATTGTCTTCTGATCTAAGTGGTAGAGACCAGAGAGTTAATATTGTCATCTGATTTAAGTGGTAGAGACCAGAGAGTTAATATTGTCTTCTGATCTAAGTGGTAGAGACCAGAGAGTTAATATTGTCATCTGATCTAAGTGGTAGAGACCAGAGAGTTAATATTGTCATCTGATCTAAGTGGTAGAGACCAGAGAGTTAATATTGTCATCTGATCTAAGTGGTAGATACCAGAGAGTTAATATTGTCATCTGATCTAAGTGGTAGAGACCAGAGAGTTAATATTGTCAACTGATCTAAGTGGTAGAGACCAGAGAGTTAATATTGTCATCTGATTTAAGTGGTTGAGATCAGAGAGTTAATATTGTCTTCTGATCTAAGTGGTAGAGACCAGAGAGTTAATATTGTCATCTGATTTAAGTGGTAGAGACCAGAGAGTTAATATTGTCATCTGATCTAAGTGGTACATACCAGAGAGTTAATATTGTCATCTGATCTAAGTGGTAGAGACCAGAGAGTTAATATTGTCATCTGATCAAAAGTGGAAAGAGACCAGAGAGTTAATATTGTCATCTGATCAAAATGGTAAAGACCAGAGAGTAAATATTGTCATCTGATCTAAGTGGTAGATACCAGAGAGTTAATATTGTCATCTGATCTAAGTGGTAGAGACCAGAGAGTTAATATTGTCATCTGATCTAAGTGGTAGATACCAGAGAGTTAATAGTGGGGGTTGTTTGTCTACACTACTCACTAGTTCATGTAGTGTTTCCTCAGAGTTCCTCACTTTTCCATTGAGGTCAGTTATTAATAGTCATAATGTGAATCACCACCTTCATGCAAACGAGACATATTTATATATAGCTGACGGAGAGGAGATTTAGGTTAATGTTAACTGCTGGTAAGAGTTAGTGTATTAGTATTGGCAAACTGGGGTAGCGTGACAGAAGTTAAAATGTTTCCCTGTGCCTATACTTAGTCAGTACGTCACATACGGTTTCAACACGGAACTTAGGAGTAATTGTTGATGACAACTTTAATTTTAGGGAATACATTTCTCATATTTGTCAAACCCGTTATTATTTATGTGTGTTTCTTTGCTCCGAAACCTATTGCAACTACGCTAACCACTAGTAGAATGCGCTACTGTAATTCCCTTTTCCACTGCCCATATATGTAACATGACATCTCATAGAGCAAACATTACACCATACACTTGACACTTTAGCAACTTTCCTTTACGTTTTTGTCATATTCTCTGAAACCAGTCATTCAATAAAATCATGTGGTCATCATGGATAGGTAAACTGACTTACCTTAGTGACTAGTTGCTTAGAAAAAATACGTCAAGCGATGATAACAAATTATGCATTCAGGCTTACATTTTGTAGAAATTCTGGTTTTAAAAGAAATTTATGTTTCTAAGATTTACACGCCCTCTCATCTACACAAGGAGCATATCTGAATTCGATGCTTAATCCAGCAAGACATTCCAGACAGCTACGATGAATCACTAGGCTAGTGACCCTCTTTGCATTCCTCGGTGAAAAGAAGTTTATTAGCTAGGCTGTCACATGGTATCGATGATTCAGAGATTACACATACTGACACCAGGCGGACCCTTTCTACGTATTCATAGCACGCTTACAAGGATACTTGTTGTGTTGAAACAACATGCATGTTGACAACCCGCCGAACGAATAGTGATGGGTTACTCACGCTTCTTCGTGCTCTATATCCAACGCTCCCGCGGATTCGATCTGATGGGGGTGACTTGCTGCAATTAAGACGTGATGCGTATAAACGAAATATATCGGTTGTTACACATCAATGGTATTTTGTTGTTGTTCAGTGAAGTAGTTAGAGAGTTACTGGCATACAGACCTGCCACATATTTGGGATGGCAATCAGTATTTTTGACCTGAAATTATATATGAATGTGTACAATCTGTATAAGATAACTCGTACACAAATTTGTCGCGCATACCATGACAACACATGAATACAATATATAACGCAAATAATACCCAAAATAATTTAATAGAAACATTGTTTAACCATAAAAAAGAAAGCCGAATATGTATTGAGAATTTTGCAAACATGCAACAATTATTAATGGGACATCTTTCAATTATTAATATAATAAAAATTACATTAACAAAGTAGCAAAAATTGAAAGAGAAACTTTTATAACAAGGCCAAATAATTCATAACCATCTAACTCTACTCTTGTTGCTCTGCAATGATTCAAACATTGTATTAACATAACCATTACTCATTTTTAAATATCATTGACTGCTCAGTAACTTATTAATAAAATAAAATAATTCTCCCAATTTTGCTTATTTAGTCTGTACTATAGATCGACTGTAATCCTAGCCTGGGCGATGCAGGCTATAATTACTAAAATTAATGTTTTTTTGACATGCATCTTTCTATCTGTAATATGTTCTGCTGATGAGACTTGTCAGATATACAACCCAATACTTGATTGAATATTAAGCCCTGTGAACTTGGCTAACTAAAGGGATTAGCGAACTATTGTTTATTTGGGTCGGTTTAATGTCCGATCATTTAGGCAATTTCAACGGAGGCGGGCAGGAAATGATGCAGTCGTGTAATGCTGATGACTTCACTAATAACAACTAAAATAACATTTCGCTAATTTGGCGAAGTTTTTATTTATTTTCGCCAAATAGCAAACGGTTTTGCCTTTAGCGCAATTGTGCCACTCTCGCTGTGCAGTTCATCACAAGCTCATCTAGCTGCTTGCTCAGCCCTGGCCAACAAACCGATGACGTGGCTCGCAACCGACACTTAACCACCCCCTGGTGGCATTCGTGTCACTTGTCTAACATCTCCAGCCTCATGCGGCTGGGAATTACGAATATCACTCCTTTCAACAAATGTCCATGTTGGATAGTCAGTTCACTCTGGACTTGCCAGTACGGCTTCAGAGTTCCTGGCAGAGAAGGGAAGGTCGGCCATCCCTCTAAGCAATGTGTCATTACTTGGCGACATACTTCGTTCTTTCGCTGGTTTGCTCTAATCTCCGCCAATCTGGTATATGTTGTTGAGATATGTCACGTGACTAGGTTCCTCCGCGAACTGCAACTCGTCTACTGTCAGTGGTCGTACTGAATGAGAGCGGGATAGAGCATCTGCTGCAACCAGATTCTTGCCAGGTACATGACTGCATGATAGTGTATGCATATCGCACCAATCGCATGCGGAATGGTTGGATTCGTGCAGTCAGCTCGTCTAGGTTTTTCTTTGAGCTCAACAAAGACACCAACGGCTTATGGTCTGTTTCCACGTGGAATTGCATCCCATACAAGTAATCTGAGTGTCTCTCTAGAGCCCATGTCGTCGCCCAAGCTACTTTCTCTGTGTGAGAATATCTTTGTTCAATCGCTGTCATCGCCCTTGAGGCATACGCTACTGGGCGCATGGCTTCTTCGTGTCATTGTAGGAGAATTGCTCCTAGCCAAAACGATGACGCGTCTGCAGGCACTGTTGTTTCTCGATAGGGGTCATACAGAACTAGAACAGGTGTATGACTGAGCTCTGTCTTCACCTCTTCAAACGCGTGAGCTTGACTCTGTCCCCATGTCCACTGATTTTATTTGCTCAGCAAATCTCTCAGTGGTTTGGTGATGGTTGCTAACTTCGACGAAAACTTTCCCAGCTGATTTGTCATGCCATGGAAGCGCCGAACGTCACCCACGTTGCTTCATGACCGCTTGCACTTTTGCTGGGTCAGCCTCGATCCCCTGGGCTGAATCCACGTGACCCAAGTATGAAACGCTGGATTTCGCGAATCACACTTTCTAAAGTTCAAAGTCACGCCATTTTCTTCCAGACGTTTGAGCCCAGCTTTTCTCCTTGCGTCGTGTTCTTCACAGGAGTCTCCAGAGAGGACGATGTCATCCGTCATACACACAACGCCTGGGAGACCGTCAGGCATTTTATTCATCCTCTTCTGGAAGTACTCAAATGCTGACGTGATCCCAAAGGGAGCCTTCGAAAACAGTACCTCCCGAATGGAGTGATGAATGTGGTAAGTTCTTCTGAACTGGGAGAGAGAGGTATTTGCCAAAACCCGGAATTGGCGTCTATCTTCGTGAACACCTTTGCCCCTGTCAGTCTCCCTAGTGTCTGGTTGACTGAGAGCAGATGTTGTTTCTCTCTTTATACGTTCTCGTTGAGTTTAGTCAAGTCCACGCAGATGTGTACCTTCTGTGTCTGCATCTTTTCAACCTCCTCAGCAACATCTTTACTCTTCGCCACCACCACCACACCGGCGCACCAATCTGTAGGATATTCTACTTCGCGAATCAAGCCAAGTTCTTCCATTCGTTGGAGTTCACTTCTCACTGTGACGGTTGGGAGTCACTGCGTAATTTGATCTCATACTAGCGCCAACTCGCTGACAAAACAACCACTAATTACCACAGCCATAACCTAATTTTAATGTTTTGATGCGATAACTTTGTCAAGTTTTCGTATTTTACTAAGACAATACTACTTCAACGAGATTAATCTAGCTGTCTTTTCTCAAATGTTACAAAGTTAGTGTGGTGACTTTGTATCGAGTTTAGTTTTTCACTTCGGAAAACTTATAACGTTTTTATGTTTTATGACATGATTGTAGCAAAATCTCAACATTCGTTCGTCTCGGCCTGACACCCTTTTCACATTGTCGTATTTTACTAAATTTTACTAAGTCAGCAAGGTAATCAGACGGTTCCTACTACGTGCAAACCACAACTTCCGTATAAAAAAATGGGCTCCGATGACGACCATAACATAATTTCTGGTAAAATGGCGGCTTCGACCACAGTCATAGCATAACATTCAGTGTTTCGATGCGATAACTTTGTCAAGTTATCGCATCGTGTGCTAACCTCGTTCCATTCCGTAACGTTTCACCGTTTCATTGCGTTAGACAGGTGAGATTTTCACAAACGCTAGCGTCTAATGTCGTGTGGCAATTATCCACAAGATGGCGCGAGATTTTAATGTGGTGATATCACAATCCAACATATTTCTAGATTTTCGTTAGAAAAAATTTCGATGTCGTAAGAAAAACCACTAAGGTTGATCGAAAGCGTCATAGTTTTTACATACAGAAGTTACGAAAATACTAAGATGACTTAGGAAAATACAAGAAAGTGACAAAGCTAATGCGGTGAAACGTTAGAATATTTAAAATTTACTACACGTTACAACGCAAACTTAATAAATTGTGAAAACATCCCTAACTATCTCGTTGACGCAGGTCTTCTACTGATTTCTGACACCACGTGGCGTACCGACCAATACTGACAACATACAGATTATTAGAGAACACTGTAGCGTTATAGGGTTTATTCAAACTCCCTGTTTACGCGATAATACGCAGGTTCCCTCTCGTTCATCGAAGTCGTCGCGCTACGTCTTCTAAAGAGCTCGACGATAACACTACATACATTACGCACAATCTGAATCATTCTTAAATACTGGCCTGCAAACTGTGCATTCCTCCATCTGCTTGTTTTGGAGAACGTATGTGTTTGCATGTATAATTCTCTACTTGTCGTGTTGTATCGTTTGTGCTGCGTGATGATATAGGTTTAACAAGTCTATGTCACTGATTTATAAAATGTAAAGGAGTATTGTTGTCTGTGGTGACATTTGTATTCTAACTCAGTGGCGTACGCTCTAGGCCTATTTATTTCACGCTGTTGCTACAGCATGGCAGAAACAAAGGTCTTTCGACGAACAGGTACGTCTGCCATCGGTGGGTAAAGTGCTTCTGTGCAGGGCTTGCCTCGAGTCCCTCTTGATGAGTGTTCCTAAGATTTAGCAAACCAAGGTAAGGGTTTGCTTCGCGGTGCGGCACCTCTTCATAAGTCGTTTTGCCACCTTAACTGCGGCTTCAGCAACTCCGTTGTATTTACTGTTACCTGGGCTGGAGGTGTCACGAGTAAAACCCAATTCCTTCGCGAATGTTTTGAAGAGCTGCGCTGAGTACTGAGGACCATTGTCACTGATTACAAAGTCAGGTATGCCATGTCGGGCAAAATAGTGCTTCAGTTTTGTCACAACTGCTTCAGTGGTAGTTTCGAGAAGATAGTCTACTTCAAAGAACTGAATGAAGTAGTCGACGGTGACCAGGTAGTTCCTACCCTCGATCACGAAGATATCTGTCTCCACTTTGTCCCACGGGCGAGCGGGTATCTCATGCTGGTACAGTGGCTCTGGGGTCAGTGTCAGTTCCTTGCCGGGGTCGTAGAATGCAAGTATAGGGCTGTTGACGATCATCTCCTGGATCAGCTTGAACGATTCCCCTTGTGTCTCTGCCAATGTTCAGCGCACGTCCTTCTTCAGCAGGTTGTGAAGTGGGTGCATTTCTCTCGTCACACTACGTAGGAATCGAGAGAAGAGTCTGGACTGGCCAAGATCACGTATCCTCGAGCATATGAAGTGTGTAGTGTTCTCTCAGCAACACTTTGTTTAGTTCTCGAGGGTCAATGAAGATGCGAAGATCTCCGCCCTTCTTTTCAACAACGACCATCTAGCTGATCTACGGTGTTGACTCATCCACTGGCATGGTGACACCGAGAGTGGTCAGTCTATCGAGTTCAGTTTTTAACTTCGGTCGCACAGAAAGGGAAATGCGTATATCTGGCATGACCACGGGCTTGACCTCCTTGTCAACTTTCAAGTGTTGCAGACTAGGAAATGTACGCAATTTCCCACAGAAGACGTTTGAGTACTTGTCCTCGACATTGACAGCAAAGATGATGTCAAAGTTGTCTTCGCAAACATCTATCAGTTCCATCTGCTGACTTGCTTGCAGTCCTAGAAGTGGTATGAAGTTTTCTTTGCACACAACTAATTCAACGCTGTATTTTCTCCCGATCTTCGGATTCCGTACGTTCTTCCTGCATACTCCGAATGGGAAAAGTTGTGAATGGTTCCACATTCGTAATACGCGATTAGATGGTTTGAGAGTTCCATCAGCATAGCATATCAAGTTGACACTGGATCCTGTGTCAGTTTGAAAGACGACATCTTCTCCGCCAATCACCATGCGTCATCGAACTTCTTTGGCTTGAAATACGCTCATAACTTTACCTATTCTCCCTCTGAGGATGTTTCTTCTGCAACGTGATGTAGTGATTTGTTCTAACTGCTGCGTTTTAGTGATGCACAGCAGCATGCAAAGTGATTCCTCTCTCCATATTTCCGACATGTCTGCGTGTATGCAGGACACCCTTCTTTTCGTAGTTTGTGCTTGCTTCCGCAGAACTTGCACAGTCTCCTGGACTTCGAGTGCTCATCTTGTTTGACTCTTCTTCTTCTTTGGAATTTGATCTTGTCGACGTTGATCTCGATCTGGATGTCGTCCTTTGCTGTGGGCTTCTACTTTATCCGCAGCCTTATGTCAACGCACCTGGATAGAGTCAGATTTCTAATTTTGAGGAGTTCCGTATGCGTGTCTGTGTGTCTTATTCCTAGGCCAATGCTGTCTCTCAGTATCGAGTCGACATTGATAGTAGTTACATGTGTTGATCAATGTTCGAATGTTAGAATGAAAGTGTTCGAAAGTCTCTTCCTGTTGGCAGCGCTTGTTAAATATGTAACGTTCACAAGTCTCTTAATCTCGCTGATGGCGTACTCTTCGAATTCCTGCTTTATTTCGTCTACTGTACGATCAGCTTGTGCCTTGGCGAAATGGAAGCCATTGTACACTTTCAGAGCATCGTCTGCAAGGGTGTGAGTAGTGCTACTTGGGTGTCTCTACCGTGGATGTTCAGTTTTGACATAATTGAATAAGTGTTCCGTCTCTGTTTGAACATCTTCCGGCTGTCGGCCACATTTGCACCGAAAGTCAGTGGTTGTGGTGGCCTAATGCCTGGCACCAGCGGCGTAGCAGCAGTAGCCGCTGTCAGTTGAGTTGGGGCCGTTTCGGGTTCATTGTGGTCAGCTATGTTGACCTCGAGCGTACAAAGTCAATATGTGGCGTGATTTTAGCAATAGTGTGCTAATCACCCACTCACACGTAAGCAATCTATCAGAAAGGTTAACTATATCCTGTATGCTGCCACCATGTCTCATTCTCTCCTGCTACATCGGTTATACGTGAGCGATTAAGTAACACGTGTCGGTTGAGAATAGTTTTCTTTAATAGCCCATTTCACAACTCGTACATCACTCATCACGTAACAAAAAGGACTTCGTATAATATGTATAAGAACTTGCATTACCATCTATGAATGAATTAATACATTACTAAGTAACTTAATGAAAGAACGAATGAACGTTTTTTTCAACAACAAACAACCATGCACAATACGTGCACAGTGTCGTGTCCTGCTGCTGCTGCTGCTGCTGCTGCTGCTGCTGCTGCTGCTGCTGCTGCTGCTGCTGTCATATACTTAGGCATTGCCATGCCCATCTCAAACACGAAAAACATAACATAACACGAATTTAAAATATATTACAAAATAATAATTATACAAAATTCGTTCACAAACTTGCTCACGTAGTATTTGTATTACTAAAATGGCTGTCGCAATTCATAGTTAAACGTGACACCGGGGTACACCGTTACAACTACGAAGAAAATTATAAAGACGTGTATGTTTTTTATTGTGATACACTTGGGAAATTTGTTATTTCCGCTCCTAAGCCGTTCCACATTTGTATACCTGACGATCAGAGGGTGGTATTTTTGCACTGACACTTTTTCGGGTAAGTCGACCATGCGAATTCTGATTCTGACATCAGCTTGACGTTTTGACATTATTTTGACCCAACAATCCAAGGTCGCCGTCATTCAGTAGGGCGAAAACGTAACTTCCGAACAGAAGGGAAAATGTGAGGTTTGGGGTTTGCCATTTATATAATAGGAAGTAGAAACCAATACTTGTAAACAATTTTTATTATAATTATGAATCAATGCTTACCAAACAATGTGTGGTTTGGTAATGACAATTTACGTTTTGGAGGTCATTTCATAAATATGTTCAGTCAAAAATAAATTTAACGTCAAAACCCATGTTGCCTTGGTACTGCTGTCCTTTATGCAAACTACCTTCATAAGGATCTCTTCATCATTATCATCATTGTGCAGCCGTAGTGTCCCGTGATTGGACGAATGCCTCAGCATGCTGCTTCCACATCTGCCTATCTTATGCTATCTTCAGCTAGATGGTACTCGTCAAATAGTTGTCTAGTTCGTCTCTCCACCGTCTCGCCGGCCTTCCTCTAGGTATTTTCCTTTCGTAGGGTTTTCAGGACCCAATGTGGTGATACACAGTGTCCATCGGTTATCTCGTATCCTGCAGACGAGCCCTGCCCAGGTCCACTTCCGTCTTCTGACTTGTTCAATCACGTCTGTGACCATTGTCTTTCAGCATCGAACAATACTCGTGGTAAATCGTGGCGCGATACTCTGTTTAAGCGACACGCTATAGGTTTTGTCTACTTTGAGCGATTATCTTGTCAATTTCTGACGCGCGACATCATTCATAGCGACAAGTTAGAAGTCTCGCCAGCCTCGAACAATGATGTCGACCACTCGCGACTCGCTCCACCGTCGTGGCGAAACTATAGAAATATCCGTGAAAATGTTTATCAAGTTGGAAGTATATTACTCAAGCAAATTTCATGATTACACAACTAATAATTGCTACTCACTTCAACGTTTCAGCCAACATCGGAGGCCTTCTTCAGGAACTGAATTAAATTATGACGTGTGTTAAAACTAAAGATTATATGTGTTAGAGGCGCTCATTGGACACTGAACGATGATTAGAGTAACGTATTACGTCATTGATAGACGTTTGCGAAGGACATTAAAATTCTCTAATGATAGCTGAAGTTATAGCATTTGAAAAGGGTGACATTAGACACCGTGCGGTTCTGGTCGGTTTTTAAAGAGGACTTGGCCAATCATAGCGACCGTTAGTGTAGTATGTCTGTTGCCTAGTAATTAAACTGCTATGCACTTTGTTGATTGTTTCCGTACCTTTAAATCTAGTTTTAGTTACAAGACATAAGAGTTATCGCCGGATGCAGAGAGGTCACGATTCACGTTCGAACGGAGTTCGCTCGGTCGCAAGCGGAAGCAATGACGATCGGAAAATGAGCAATCGTAGGCCGTCAAGCGGGCGGCCGGAAATCGTAGTGCGTGTGCAGCTCAATGCAGGCGACATTTCTATCACTCAAGCAAATTTCATGATTACACAACTAATAAGTTCTACTCACTTCAACGTTTCAGCCACCTTCGTGTTGCAACTGCCGAGTAGAATTTAAATATTTGCTAGTAGCATTTGTAATTGTTCCGTGAAAATCTTCAAAGTTGATAACATCTATCCATCACCATCCATCCTTCTTTTACAGTAAAGAACGTATCGCAAAAAAATCAATTATCTACATAGTCGATCTATGCATTAACACATGTATGTAGGCTATATGTGCATACGTAAGAGCCAACAATACTTAAACAGTATACCGAATTAAATTTAAATTGGCTACTCGATCTCTACTCAACAACTGACACACTTAGTTAATCTGCTACATTTCTCTGATATCTCCAGGACTCCTAGATCATCCGTTTCCAAACAACTTGTTGTTCCTAAAACTAAGCTGAATATTGACAAATGTGCTTTCTCAGTGGCTTACGTAATTTGGAATCAACTCCCTATTGCGATTAAATCTTCTGAAACTATAGATACCTTTCGTAAGAAATTATATTATATCTTATAATAGAGAACCCGTGAGCAAATATAACATAATTTGAGAAACCGTGAGCGCAAGCACAAAAGCGGTGGCCCAATCGGAACGGCGAACCCATTACGTTTTACTCACGGATACTTCCGGCATGTTACTCACTGCCAACTCCTCACTCCTGCTGGAAACTTACGTACTTACACTGATTCTCTGTATGTCCTGTCAACGGCAGCGTATTTGGTTGTTGGTCAGTTTCAGCCATTCAAAGTGTAACTTTCGGTAATACGTTTTATTTCTTTATTCCAGTTTTTAAGTTCAAGACAAACCCACTGAATACGGCGTTATAGGACAATGGATTCCGCTCGCGTAACGCTTTGGTAATACGTGCCACAATCACGTGACCTAATCATTTATATTATTTTCTTAGTAGGATCATAATTAGAATACTTTATTCGACCAACAGTACTTTTTATACAGTAATCAGATGTAATTAAATGTAAACTGTTTCGATGGAACAATGCCTATAAAATGGGATGTTAGGATCATTTTAACAGAATAATTTATTTAATGACGTTCAAGTTCAGAATCAAGGCAATTTGGGATTCTGACTTAGTAAGATATTATACTTATTTTAGTAGTGTCATATATAATATTGAGAATGACAGATGCTTATTACAAAAAAAGTAATTCGACAAATCTATTTCACTACATGTATGCCTACAAATACTAATGAATTCCTGTACTTTAAATAAAGTCAAGGGTACCATACAAATGTATGGCTAAAATATATACAGCCCTTTGCTAATTAACGGCTCTTATTTTAAAATGTACATAATCCTTTGTGCACCTCGATGCGATGGTTTAACTCCTCTTCCTCCTCTGGTGTAACTTGGGTCACTTATTGGTGAATATGTCGATTGCGTCATTTCTTTCGGTCGCGAAGATGTAATATCAGGTGGTCTTGACGTCATCTCTGTTGATATCGATGGTTGTGACGGAGATCTCTGTTGCGGAAATGTACTGCGTGTATCATTATTTGTGTTCAGTGATGTCGTTGCAATTATATGTACTACTTATTAGTGCGTCGGCGTTGAGATTTGTGTGCATCCGATTCGGCGACATTGCTTTCCGTCATCAGTTTCTATTTGATATGATCTAGATTCAGGTTGGTGCTTGTCGACAACTGCCTCTCTCTGTTTGTCACGCAGCTATAGTCTCACTATAGATTTGTCCAAGTAGTTAATGTTGTAACACGTGGACAGGCGATATTAGACAAAATATGGACGAATATGGAGGAGGTGTACTGTTACTATTTCCGAACTGGGGTCATCGGACCATAACATGGTTTTGCTTAAACCTAAAGCGAAAAACTCAGTTGATACTGGATGCGTGACACGGTTAACCGTAAGGTGTATGGGGCCAAAAGAAAAAGCCACATTCAGTATGGCTTTATCAGCCATCAAATGGGAACCCCTATTTAGGCTTGATTCATGTGCAGATCAGTATTCATATTATCAAACGGTTATTTGCAACCTGATGGAAATATGCTTTCCTACTAGAATTGTTACGAGGCATACGGCTGATAAGCCATAGGTCACAGACTGGTTCAGAGACTTAGTTCGTAAAAGACAGCGAGCTCACATGAGTGGTGATTTTAATCAGGCAAAAATATTGCGTAATAAGGTCAACCGAGCCGCTTCGAAACTTAAGTATAATTTTTACCAAACACAAATTGCAGCAATGCATGAATCGGGATCCCACGATTGGTGGAAGCATGTGAAAACAATAATGGGACTTAAAACAAATGGCAAATCATGCATGCAAGGTCTAGCTAACAAAATAACGAATGGTGATTGTGGCTTACTGGCCAATACAATGAATGATTTCTTTGTGTCTGTGAGTGACCATTTGCCTCGGTTAAATAAGAATCACAAGGTGTTCGACGTTAACGAGGAACTGCCGGATCAGTATGTGATAAGCGTATGTACTACTTTTAAAGCCTTGGAGAGTGTTAAAGCCAACAAGGCTACTGGGCCTGACAACATCCCTGCATGGGTGTTAAGAAATTATGCAAATGTTCTCGCCCCTCCATTAACTGCTATTTTTAACAATTCATTAAGAGAAGGTGTACTCCGTATGGAATGGAAAATGGCCAATGTAATACCGTTGCCAAAAACAAGCCCCCCTGTGTCGATTGAAAAAGACATTAGACCAATTTCACTAATTCCAATAGCTGCCAAGGTGTTTGAATCAATAATAATGAAATGGGTGGATGAAACAATTGAAGGTGAAATTGATGCTAAGCAATTTGGGGGAATTAGCGGAACGTCCACAACAGACGTTCTTGTCGAATTGGTTCATATGTGGTATAAGGCGACAGATAAATTGAATTCTTATGTCAGAGTTGTAATGCTAGACTTTAGCAAAGCGTTTGATCTTATTAATCATCATTTGTTGCTAGATAAGCTACAGTCGTATGGGTTGCCCGCACATATTTTAAGATGGATGGCAACATTTCTATTAGACAGAGCTCAACGAGTAAAAATAGGAAATGAATATTCCCATTCTGGTCATCCCAATGGGGGAGTACCGCAAGGGACATTGTCTGGACCTAAATGTTTCCTTGTTTATATAAATGATTTAAGAACGACTGTTCCATTATATAAGTATGTAGATGACAGTACGTTATTTGAAATATGCGACAGAAATGATGTATCTGTTATACAAGAGTCGGTTGATATTGCTGCTAGATGGACAGAACAGAATGACATGAAAATTAATTCGGAAAAATCAAAAGAAATAATCATTAGTTTTGCACAAGATGGCAATTTCAGAAGCACTATCCCGAATATAAAGATTGATGGGAGGGATATAGCACAAGTTTGCCATGCCAGGTGTGACCATTTCTCAGGATCTGACATGGAACAAACACGTGGATAATATTGTGAAAAAGGCTGGTAAACGCTTGTACATGTTATATCAGTTAAAGCGTGCAGGGATTACCCAGAAAGATCTGGTCAGTG
This sequence comes from Ridgeia piscesae, assembly GCA_025642075.2. Lineage (NCBI taxonomy): Eukaryota > Metazoa > Annelida > Polychaeta > Sabellida > Siboglinidae > Ridgeia > Ridgeia piscesae. The sequence continues at coordinate 40,005 of JAODUO010000155.1, forward strand.
TATATGTTAGTGCGGTGAGACCAGTTCTAGAATATGCATGTCCTGTATGGCACACTAACTTGCCCCAATATTTGTCTGACAATATTGAAGTTATACAAAAAAGGGCACTAAAATGTATTTTTCCTGGATTGGGTTACGCGGAAATACTTAGACGTGTTAACCTGGATACGTTGAATGTAAGACGGGACAGCATTTGTCAAAAATATTTTGATAAAATTAAAGTCGGCACACACAGATTAAATTATCTGCTGACAAAAGACGTATCAAATATAATGTTAGACAACAAAATGTGTACCCGTTACCAGTTACTAGAACGAATAGATTCCGTAACTCCTTTATACCGTGGGCTTTATACAACTGTCAGTAAAAAGGCTATTAATATGGTATGATTTGCGGTATCAAATGTATTTCTATTGTATTTGTATGATGTTTTGATGAGTTAATTGTAACCTATTTTAATGTCAATCCAACTCAGTTGAGTTGCTAATAAAACTTGTGTTATTTTATTTTACTTGATTTCCTGTTTCAAATAAAAAAATTCAGGGACTATTTTCTTGTCGATGTAGAAGTTACGATTGTTGATTCGTGTTTATAAAGTTTGTTTCACTTTTACCTGATCGGAAGAACGTGGAAAGAATTCTTTCTGAGAACAATGAATCCTGCTTCTAAGAGTTCGACCTTGTAATAGTTGACATTGTGGTAATATTCTGTAGGTAAGTGTGTTTCGGATTTATTTAAGTCCTGCTTGAGAAGAAGTTCCTTCAGCGCTCGATTTCTTGATCAACCTTTTGGATACTTGGACCATTGTTTGCGCTTGTCCTTTGGCCCATGCCTATGTGGCACTTGATGTTCTGTGAACGACACACCAACGTTGGATGAACAACCTGAACTCCTAGCTTCCCAATCGTGGCCCGTTATCTATCACTTGCTCATCTGCGTTCCCAAATCAGCATAATGTCGATGTCGATTAGCACTTCCTGAGCATGAGCGCTTACGCGGAAGGACGAAACACACGTGTGGGCTGTTGTCCGTGTTTCTTGAATCAGTACCTAGTCAATAGTCATACATTATAGGTGTGGCTGCGCCATCCTACCGACTCAGACAGTCCTTCACATTCGAGTTCCAGTATACGCAGTACTGTTGAACACACGTGCAGCAGCTTATATACGGGTACAATTGCTTGCCAATGTACGGACGAGGTAGGACCTTTAAGGATGGGACGAAAGTGGAATTTCATTCGAATCGAAAGAATATTCAGTGCTTCTAATTCGATTAGAATACTGAACGGTGTCGAGATGTTGTTAATTTACTTTCTGACCTAACCATGAAAACGACTTCTTACAGCCGCCAAACTTATCATCACATATTTTATATACACACACATACACTAGGTTACAAAATAAAATAATTTACAATCCTGTAAAGAATAAAATTAAGAAAATAAATTCGCGCAAAAAACTGGATACGATCTACGCGACTACGGGGTCTACATTGGCTACGCATAGCTCGGTGATTGCCGTAACATCGGTAATTTATCGCAGGCGTCACTAAACAAATGACCGTCATAAATTACGGATTTATGCACCCCTTAGTAACCGTAACCCTAACTAAGTCTGAACTAATTTCAACTAATTCTAAGCTTACCCGATACCCTAATATTAAAATTTAAACCGACCCTGGTAACAGAAGACCCCTCGACACAATACCGATGTTACGGTAAGCTACGTGTAGCGGCCACGGACGGCGATGACACCGCGTTGCAGGCGAGTTTTACGCGATTTTGTTTTGTGAAGTTTATTCGTTTAAGTAATGTTAGGGATTTAATTTTGTAACCTAATGTGTGTATTCGTATAATAGTAGTTTGGCGGTTGTAGTCTCTGTTATAGTTGACACACACACACACACACACACTCTCTCTCTCTTTCTCTTTCTCTTTCTCTTTCTCTTTCTCTTTCTCTTTCTCTTTCTCTTTCTCTTTCTCTTTCTCTTTCTCTTTCTCTTTCTCTTTCTCTTTCTCTTTCTCTTTCTCTCACATACACCCCACCCCACCCTACCCCCCCCACACACACACATACACATGCTCGCCTACGCACACGCACTCGCACTCGCACACAAACACACAAACATACGCACGCACACACACATACAAACACACACACGCACGCGCACGCACGCACGCGCGCACACACAAATGCCAACTGCGCCGCCCTTTGTTGCCCAAAATTGTTTCTTTGTGTTAACAGAACTGAAAATAGTCTCCCTATGCACTATGGTGCAGCTAGTATGCCGTTTGAATAACAAAAATATTTCGGTTCGATTTCAAATTCGACGGACGGACGGACGGACGGGCGGGCGGGCGGGCGGGCGGGCGGGCGGGCGGGCGGGCGGGCGGGCGGGCGGGCGGGCGGGCGGGCGGGCGGGCGGGCGGGCGGGCGGGCGGGCGGGCGGGCGGGCGGGCGGGCGGGCGGGCGGGCGGGCGGGCGGGCGGGCGGGCGGGCGGGCGGGCGGGCGGGCGGGCGGGCGGGCGGGCGGGCGGGCGGGCGGGCGGGCGGGCGGGCGGGCGGGCGGGCGGGCGGACGGACGGACGGACGGACGGACGGACGGACGGACGGACGGACGGACGGACGGACGGACGGACGGACGGACGGACGGACGGACGGACGGACGGACGGACGGACGGACGGACGGACGGACGGACGGACGGACGGACGGACGGACGGACGGACGGACGGACGGACGGACGGACGGACGGACGGACGGACGGACGGACGGACGCTTCCACGCACGCATGGACGCACGCTTGCACGCACCTGTCGTATTACCGCCGTACAGGTATATTTGTAGAGCATTATTATTTCAGTCCATGTAAGTGACGATATAGTGCTGCCATCTCACGGTGTGTGAATAATCGAGGTATAAATCCGGCCGAAATATCGCAAGTTATGGGGCGTCGGTTGTCTTGTGGTGACGTCACAGTGTCTGTGGGGTTTGCCGGTGTGGTGATCCACAATTCGGCCGGTCCCAAAATTCGGCAGATTCATGCCGAATTTGGGCCGGACCGAATCTGGGACCACGACACCGGATTACTACGGTCGAAAACGCTGGCAAATATGCCTGTTTTTCGGAGTAGTCTACACCTACCACTCCGTTGTAGGAATTTTGCATTTGACAATGACTGCAGCTTTTTGTCAATGGGACCAAAGCTGTGCCTGGGTGAATGCTCTTTTAAGTATACCGTCATGACGTGTATAGCAACGTGTCATTTCGTGAAATTATGGGTTTTTACGACTCTAGCCTTTGGCCGTAACAGTGTGTTACGGAGGAAACGGTGGCCATAACTGTTGTGCTGCCACCTAGCGGCGTATGTTTACGTGTACTAAGTGGTTAAGTGCTTCAGTCACAAGACCCGTAGAACGAAACAGCGGTACCACGTGACAGGGCATAGAACATGGCAGAGAGGGTGCAGGGGTATTTTCGTGATCCACGACATACAAAACTATTTACCGGTGAACCGTTAAAGTTCTTTTTTTATCCTTGTGATTCGTGATCAGGTGCAATTAACAGCGTAAAACGTGATTAAAAATAAATTTTCCTTGTTAACCGTTTTTCAAGTGTGACTTTTTTCATGAAATTGACGTCAAGTGACTCAACAATTCGGCTCTTCGCTAATTTCTTCTCACAAAATATACCTATAACAACCGCAAAACAAGACAATATAATATGAAATGATCAGTTGTGCTTCATCGCCATAGATCCACGCGCCAGTCGGTCAAAGGTTCACGTGTATCTTGAAATTGTGTGTTTTAGTCAAAAGGTGAAGACCCAAATATTTCCCCTGTGAAATGTGAAACACTTTTTATTATCTGTGAATTGTGACCCAGGACCTCCTGCGCCCCCTCGTGGCTAGTGTAGGCGCCGGTTCATTCACTCGTCTATAAACGTTTCCTTCCGTTTCATTTGATTTAACAGTTGGCGACGTAGCTACAAGGGCCATTACTTTGAGTTTACGTTGTTTCAGTTGTTGTCGTACCCCAGGTGGCGCCACTGGAGTTGCGTCAACTGGCACCCTCATCAGAGCCGGTCTCATTGTCTTTGGCTGATGTTATTAATGGGCAGGTTCCTACGGCTTGGATATATGATTTCTTTCTAATAATTGCCGTTGAAAATAGTAGAGTCATCTCAATTTGTGGACATCCATTCAAATTATATTTTAATTAAATCTTTCTCTTTACTGCCTCTCAAATGAATACACTTTTAAATACTAATTTCATTTAATAACAGACAGCTGGTTTGGTTAACATAGAGTTGGTACATCTCAACAATTATGATACGGTCATGTCGAGGTTCTAGCTATCGTTCCTTCATCGTAATTCCGGATGAGAGTTGACTGTACTACCACTAGCCGACATGACGCATGCTTCTGGTATGGAACGATAGGCTGGTGTATCGATAAGGTGCGCAGCTAATTCATTCTGTGCACGCCACTAGAACGCCACAAGCTCATCAAGTCACTGCAGGTGCTACGGTCGGGCCTTTGATGAGAGCGGCGTGAAGCAGAAGGAAACGAAACGAAGTTGACACAGTTTGTGGAAGTGAGGTTTGGTACAAAGTGCCACCTGGTGCCGTCCTGTTTCCGACCAAACCGATGAGGATTTTGACGGAAATGTCCGAACTATCACGTTGTGCAACGTTCCAGAAAGACGCCGAGCATGTATGTAGGGTTTTCACGTTCTACGCTATGTTGAGATAAAGAGGCGTAATAGATTAACGAGTATATCCACGTAACACATTTCACTAAAAATATGGGGACCCGTTAATTGTGGCTCTTTTTATATTTCGTTTTGTGCAATACAGGACATATTGATATATTCAAATGATTGATATGGCTCACAGTTACGACAAAACGATAACAAACACGTTAATTCAAAGCGTTTTCTTGAGTACTTTAATAAAAAACAATACGAAGTTTATTATGTAGCAACATAATTTCGTATTCAGCGTGCGCTTGTACTGTAACATATGTAATCGTTTGTAGAGCAGGTTAACGCAGACAATACGTAACAATATAGCAGGTGAGCGTCAACCATCGGCATTTCGTACACACCCATTATTGTATCACATAATTTTAATACACGCCAACTATTCAGTGAATACAAGAACGCAACAATGTTTTCGCGGTTTGACGCTGGAGTAAGATAACATAGAATTAAAGCGTTGTACGGGCAATTTCGATTGCTGCCAACATAAGTAAATCACGTAGACAATAAGCAGTCTAGACAAGAGCGCTGTTTATCGTGCTTCGACATGTTTCTGACAGCTCCGAGATATGCGATTGGAACATTTGATCTATATCCAGCGTAGAATGACAATGAAACAAGTTTCGGTCATAGTGGCGCCTACAGAAACTACACAATAAGTCGACGACTGCTACGTTGATAATAGAACATTTCGACTGAACCACACAACATATGATTAATATATTGGTAACGCATTAATACAGTCACACATTAATTCTGCAGCTAACAATTCACCAGGTCGGCCTGGTGTAGGTATAAGTTCGGTGGCCATTGAACAATGTCACGCTGTGACTGGATAAATCAACGTGTCAGCTTTTATGAATGTTGTTACCTTTACCATTCATAGATTGTGGGTGGTTATAATATACACAGTAGCATGTTATCGGTTCATACATATACAGTTTAAACGGCCAATAAGACACGAAGTTTCGCAGAAGTTTCCTTTTGAAACATTGGTTAGTTGTTTCTTTAACTTCCTCTCTTGATGCCATGAATATAACACAGAGAGCAGTGGTAATGTCAGTCAAAACGAGCAAATAATGAGCAATGAGGAAACCAAATGATGTAACCAGGGTGACCTTATAGGTTGTATTAAACATGGCCAGGATCTGATCAAAACTCTTTACACTTCATCGACATTCATTTCGATTGATCATGAATGCATTATTCCACCCTGCAATTTTGTCGGAATACGAAATATTTGTAACACAAATATCCACCACTGCCTATTGGCAGGTGCTCATTCATATGGTGAACTGGGGCAAAGTAGAATTAACCGCTGGAGGCGACAGAACAGGATTCAATGTTCTATGTCGTGTCATATATCGTGTCAGGTATCGTATAAAATGTCGTATCCTGTGTCGTGTCCGATGTCGTGGCCTGTGTCGTGTCCAAAGGCCCCACTGCGGTCTGCGGTGTCTGTGTGTCTGTGTGTCTGTGTGTCTGCGTGTCTGTCTCTGTCTGTGTCTCTGTCACTGTCTCTGTCACTGTCTCTATCTCTGTCTCAGCCTCTGCCTGTCTGTCTGTCTGTCTCTGTGTGTCTGTCGCTGCGGTCTGCTGGCAACATGTCTGAATTAGTGATGAGGCTTTTGTACATGTCTGAGGCAGGGGAATTAGTGATGTAAATTTAAAAACAAAAATAACTCCAACTCCAAGGTACCATACAGTCAACATGATTGTGTAATTTGTTACATTCGACGCTGGATCAATAAAAAACAATCCGATACTAAATGCATTCTCATATGATACAATAAAGGTGTAAAACAAATCGAAACACACCAAATAATCGCTAGAGTCAGATTTTGTAACATAATATATATAATAGAACATGAACAGTCCTGTAACTGTCCCACCGGTCACTTTGTTTAAGTCATAGTCATGGTATAACCAAAATATCATTCCAATAATATGCGTTAAGATGACAATAATTAGACATCCTTTAGAGTAAGCTGCAAGCATTGAAAACGATACAACCCTAAACACAAACCAGCAGATATTCCAAATAAAAAGACGTGCCGATTCGTATTTTGTCATCTTCTCGTTCTCATCTCTTGAAGCTGCCACCGGCGCCCACGCCAGCAACAACAGGCCTGCTACTGTCTCGCAAACAACTGCAAATATAGAAAACATAATATATACTATATATACTGATCATATTTCAATTCCCAAACAAATGTAGATATGTTTCTTAATAATGTTATTTTCTAATAATGACAATGATGATAATAATGATTAAGGTAACTTTTATTGCGTTCAATTCCTTTGAAAACAAGTTCAAACGTGCATCACGCAAACAATGTTGGAAAATCTAAATAGCAATTATACAAATAACGTTTGTAAATGATGGCGGAATTGTGTAATTGTTTCTAGTGAGCTACCACAAATATGAAGCGTGTTAAAATGAGTTGTGTCAAGTTTAGATCGGGTTTATTAAAACACCAGAGGCGGCCACGTGGCTTGACAGGAAACTGCTCCCAAACCAACCCATATTTATACCGAACAGGTATAATCCTGTTCGCCAGATGGCAGCACTGTATGATATCATTGAATATTATAAGTTGTAGTAGCTACAAAATCCCTAGTTCAAATTAACTCGAGGCAAACATTACAAACATTATTTTGATAGCAACCACATATCACGTGAATTCTTTGTGCCATAATCCCTGATGGTGGCGAAAGCAAACGTAATATTTCATTTTATCTAATGAAATGTACAGCAACTCTTCACACTAATCACCAGCCTAGCGCGTGGTATTTACATTATAACTGCTTTGCGTTTTGTTGCACATTGATGATGTTACATTACAAGGGCAGAAACATCACCGGGGTAGTGGGTATTATTTAACGCCGGGATAAATGTAAGCGTGACAAGGTAACCAAACTGCGATGTACTAGAAATATCTATTACGTTACGCCGACAAATTATACCCGGGTGTAGACAGGAGATTTACCGACGGTTTGACATCAAGTGACACATATAATTATATCTATCGACAGAAACTGTACTTTCTAGCAAAATCAAATCAGCAATGGTTGGTGGATGTCTCAGTATTCGTGTTAGCGATGATCATGAGCAAGAATTGCAGTTGTTTAGTTAGTATGTCCGATGATTCGGATGAAAATGTCAAAAGCAGCAACGATGTTGACAGCTGTGGTTGACATCGGCAATACTTCAGTCTGCTCTGAGCTGTCAAATAATTGTGCATTCGCCAAAAAAAAACAGATTTTCATGTACTTATCGGCCACATTTATTTATTCTGATTCATAGAATATAATTTAATTTTGTACTTCCATGTGCTATATTCCACATAGTACTTATGATGGCAGTGCCATTTGCTGTATGTACTATTTCAATCTTGATTTGAGAAAGACAGGACCAACTTCCCCAGTGACATAATATAGAATCCCAATTGATGTATGAATGTTATTTTTTGTGTTACTCATATAAGGTACCTTACATCTTGCAATGATTTAGTAACTGATAAAATATTTGCTAATTTGTGGAGGAATCTACAAAATGATTTTCGTATTTATTGTCGACCATCTTGAAATTTTTATATGTGAATGATTATCAATTATATAAAAGTGTACATCTGAACCAGAACGGAATTATATATATATATATATATATATATATATATATATATATATATATATATATATATATATATATATAAAATTCCTGTTCAGATGTACACTTTTATATAATTATGATGAAAAGTGATTACAATACGGTTCATCTTGTGAACCCATGTTTGGTCATAGTGCTGAGGCCCTCAGAAAATTAGCACTTATTAACTAATATCCGGGTGACGTAGAACAACACATGCGCACTAAATGTGAAATCATCGATGTGCAACAAAAGGCGAAGCGTTTATAATATAAATATCAAAGGTTGTTCGTTAACTTTCCTGTGGTGCTTAATTTGAAGAGTTGTTTACAATTTCGTTCGACAAATTAAAATATTACGTTTGTTTATAACACTTATGGCGCACTGAATTCACGCGATATGCGGATGCTATCAAAACATACCTTTATAAGGTGTTTGCCTCGTGTTCATTTGAAACAAATAATTTTGCTGAAAGGTTATATACACCCTTATGCTCACACTGCCCGATAGATATCGGACTAAATATCAGATTCAGCGAGAAACGTTAACGTACTTATTGGTAACTACTGACAAAGACTGGTGCGCGTGCTCAGAAACGACGACCGGATAGTATTTAACTCCCGGTTAGACGGTTTGGAACGTCAACCGGTCCATCACGTCCTTCTACTTCCGTTTATCATCGGTTTATGCATATTGCGCATGACTAGTACTTGTCAAAGGTTAGCACGAAATTTCGGTGCGCAGCTTACCAGTCTGGAATGTATATCCGCTCCAGGATGTCGTTCCACCTCGTTTTGAATGTTGTGTATGTACATGTATGTCAAAAGTTAACGTCTTCTTTGACCAGCTTAAACACTGTGACTGCCGAAACTATGCGTGACACTTGCATATAATAGTTTAACGTAATGTTTTATTGGTGCGCTTACTTTCTTGCAATTATTATTAATAAACATAATAAAACATAACCATTAGCATAACTTGTAATTATTTATAAACCGTTTTTCTTAATTCCCTGATCTCAGGGCAATAGTTTTCAGCGCTGTTTATAGCACGTACAGCGTTAAATACAAATATCCACTTTTTCATGACATTTAGATATCTCTGTCAGTTTGGTATGTATGTAACTGTCTACTGGCGTGAACACATGCGCGCACGAAACTGTGTTCTGGAAATGTAGGGGGAAATTAGGGCGTCGCTATAGCGCGCGAAAAAATATTATTATGTAAAGCCCGGCGTACACTACACAACAGTTTTTGTGTACGTTTGGACAACAAACGACAATCGCGCACACTGCACAACCAAAGGTGTACATACGCGCAACAAATGTTGTACTTACTGCTGCAATCATAGTATAGTTTAGTTAAACTAAATGCACACGCCGAAGTCAAGCTATGTTGAGTAGATGGAGGTGCTGGACTAAGCCATAGGATGACGAGCAAGAGGCGTACCAAAACCTTATAGCTGGATTACGTAGCGAAGAGTGCGATGAATTCGCAAAATATCACCGGATAAAACCGACTCACTTCGATTATATGTTAAGAAACATTGCCCGTTTTGACACAACATTAATAAAGTCCATCTCGGCTGCAGAACAATTGGCCAACACCATTCTTGACATGAGATTTTTAAATATTAATATTTAGTAGTACCATAAAGAAAAAACGCAAACAAAAAACACGGCAGCGCGCTATCCAGTCTTTGATATAGGTCAGTGGATGGGATTGGCTCGTTGTTATGACAACAGTTTTGTTGTGTTGCTGATCGACGTACGTAGTAAACAAAATTCTGACCGATAAAAATTTCAAATCGGCCAGACTTTTATTGCGTTGGTCAGGACAACGAAAGACAAAAGTTTTAGCAAGTCTTTAGATTCACGTACATTAGCAACAAATGTTTTAAGTCGGCAAATCGCCCGACTTTAACAAAAGTTGTATAGTGTACGCCGCGTGTGTCATGAGCTCAGTATCGACATTCTGGCACGGGGTCAAAGTTGACCGGCCACCTGAGATCACACCAGTCGCGCGCGCATGCGCATACGTGGAACGATACACTAGACCGGATATTCGTTCCAGACCGTCACATCGGAAAATGTAAACGTTACAGCGCTTCCACATTTCCTGACGATAACTACTTTCCGGGTAACGTTTCTGCGCATGCGCGATTCTTATATTCTCATTAGTAGCCATTAGGTACGTTTACGTTTCCCATTGAATCTCGTATATTAAATACATCTTTGGCGAAATGTACCGGACACTGAGTTAAGCGACGCGCACATTCTTTGAGCAAACGTATTTGTCTAGACAGCTCGATACATACAAGGACTGACGGAGATGTGGGTCGAAATCCAGTGTTAAGCGATTACGCTTTTCAGACGCCTAAAATTTGGTACGTATGTAGATTTTTTCCTATATCCAAATACATAATTGTAGATGGCATAATTATATTTTAATAGAAATAACATGAGATTTTGTGGATTGAACTCCACACATAGCGTTTTAGATTTTGTTTTAAATATTGAGCCCCAGGTTCTACAATACCTAGGACACATTCGAGAAAGATTTTAATTTACGAACCATCCCTAGGAGCCTGCTAGATCAAAGCAAAATGTCAACCTGGTACATTTGGTCCATATGCAGACAGAGAAATAGTTTTATAATATAGTGTATGTTTATATATATATATATATATATATATATATATATATATATATATATATATATATATATAAAACAGTCGACCTCTGATTCTTACATGGTAAGGTTTTGAGTTTGTCCGTCGTCAGCTTGATATACACTTGTAAGGTCAGCTGTGGCCCGGCTTTCCAGATGGCTTCAATAAAACTTAAAAATGACAAATATCCGTCCTCTTTCTTCACCCGGCCCTCGTCTGTCGGGTGCACAAGAGCATTCAGCTGATGGCAGAGCAACACGAAGTGTCTACAAAGAGAACAGTGAATAAGGTCGTCAGCCACAGGGAACAATGGAGCGGGTAAGAAGAGCACGAAGCCATTGAGAGTAGATGTGGCTTGATATATGTATGTTACACGTATCATTATTGCCACAGTTTACACACATACATACAAACACTACCCCACGCACGCATGCACGCACGCATCCAAACACACACGCACACGCACACGCACACGCACACGCACACGCACACGCACACACACACACACACACACACACACACTCTCTCTCTCCACGAAAGGGATACGTATCCATTAACAATCATTAATGAATACTTCCAATACTCTGCTCTATTGCACATCAATCGGTTTTATACGATAATAATATGCTTAATATTTATTTTATTAAATAATAACCGACACATATATAACAACAGGCAGCACAACATAATTCGATGACAACCACATTCATATAAACACGTTTGGACTTAACTACAGATGAGACTCGACTACCACAACGGAGTTACTATAGCACGCTGTGAAACTAACTAACAGTCACGTTATTTCGGTATCTAACCAGATCGGCTGGGTATATTTATTTAGCCTGTCAACAACGTCACTGTACTTTTGGATAGAGCAACGACTCCTGCCGGGCTTTGTGGATCTGTTACCTTTACATTCTTTGATTGATGCTGGCTATGCAATTGCAATTCACCAATATACAAAGACAACAGAGATTGTTGCAGAAATGTTCAAAACAGCACATAATCAGTATTGCACACCATTCGTAATAAATTAAGTAAAATAATATGTTTGTCTGAAACAACTGACGACTCTACGTGAACTAAATGACGACGTGTAGGGCATATATCATATATGATATATAACACAGGCTTTATTAGCAACTCAACTGAGTAGGATTCACGTTATACAATAAACACATCAGAGAATGTCAATACATGCGATAGTGTATTAACCGACTGTATTCAGCCGTGCCGTGTTCACTGGCAGTGTAATCCATACGGTATAAAGTGTTACGGTATCTATTTGTTCGGTTTACTGGCAACGGGTACACATGTCCTTGTCTTATATCATAATCACTATAATCACTTTTGTTAAAGTCTGGCGGGAAAATTGGTGGATGTAGAGGTTTGAAATTGGTGGTGTATAAAATTTGAAAAACAAGCGGAAATATTGATTGATAAGTATTATTCTTGTGTTAAGGTTATTCATAAAGTGGTACTGGTCATATATTGAGTAGTAGTTGTGGTTAAAGGTTGTTAGTTAACAGTATTTTTGAAGAGATTAGTATAGTGGGTGATAAAAGGGTAATCTAGGCTTCGACAAATTGTAAACAAGATTGAGCAAATCTCTTTATTTGATATAGTATATAAGAGATAAAGCAATAAGAGTAACAACTACATATGTAAGATAAAACTGTGAATAGGTATCATTGTTATTAAAAATAAACAAGCGTTTTAGTAGGAAACCCTTGTTTGTTTATATAGGTAGTGTCCAACGTTTCCGCTAGGGAACGGTACCAGTACAGACCAAACTTATTGTTCATGATAGCATAGGTAGTAAGTTGTTTATAACATAAAGTGTGCTGCAGTTGCTGTACACAATAAACAAACAGTCTTTCTAAAGACTAAGTTGGTTTAAACTAAGAGTTGATTTTGACAAATCGTAATATGGCACCTGGCAAGCGGCAAGTGAAGGCAAGGAGGCACTTGGTGTGTAACCACTGCCACAGCTTGGTGGATTTTGCCGTATCGGGGTGTGGAAAAACTTGGTCAGAGACAACGGAGGAAGGGTTTACGTTCCAATGTTTAGGGTGTTGGAAAGTGGACTGTCTGACAGCAGAGTTAGCTAGGCTAACGGATATTGGAAGGGGATGCAGAGTGGAGGGAGGTGATTGCAAGGACAACAAATGGAGAAAGAACAACAGGAAACGTGACATGCAGGAAGGTGACAGGGGAGAGTGACAGTAGAGAAGGAGGGAGGGACAAGGGGACAGGAGATGAGAGAAGTAGATGCGACAGGAGGTAAGACGAATGGAAGAAAGGAAGTGAGAGTGATGTGACCAAACGGAAGTCAATAACAAGGACGATGACAGGAAGAAAAGAGACCGGAAAGAAAGGAACAACAGAGAAAGCGGCAGGGGGAAAAGTCAGCAACCAGGGAGATGCAAAACGGAGGAGCTACTCTGAAGCAGTGATCGAGGGGGCATTGAGAACAGAAAGGGTATTTATGGGAGACTCCATTTTGCGAAAGACAGACAGGACATTAAGCAAGGAGAAGACGTTGTTGTTTGTCTTCCGGGGCTAGGATAGAGCATGTGACTGAACGGGTAGAGAACGTATTGGGGCATGGCCAAGGGGGGTCTATATTAGTACATGTAGGACGAACAATGCAGACAGGGATGGAACAACCAGGATAGTAAAGAGATACAGAGAGTTGGTAGAGACACTGAAGAAGACGAGAGTTGAACAGATCATACTCTCAGGAATCTTGCCAGTGATGAGGGGAAGGGGAACAACATTTAGAAATTGCAAGAGGATGGCAATTAACGGACTATTAGAGCAGATGTGTGAAGAAGAAGGAGTTGGATTTGTAGATTTGTGGGGATATTTTGTTGGTAAAGAAGACATGTTTATGAGAGATGGCCTCCATCTAAGCGGAAAGGGCGCAGCAGTGTTCTCCGAGAACCTTCTTCGATCGATGAATAATGGAACAGGTTGCAACTTTTTAAACTAGTTTCGCAGGGGGATACACAGAGAAGCCAAATACTAGAGGCATAGATAAAGATAGCAAAAAGACATCAGCAAAGAACAGCCTGGAAAGCCCGGAATTTGGTTATAAATGTGTTTGTTTAAATGCAAGGAGCATAGTAAACAAAAGAAATGAACTAAACATTATGGTAGAAGATATTGACCCTCACATAATAGGTATAACTGAATCTTGGGCCACACCCGATATATCAGATGCCGAATTAGGAATGACAGGGTATGTAATGTTTAGGAAAGATAGATTAGGAAGAAGGGGAGGCGGAGTTATTTTATATATTAAAGAATCCATCCAAGCTTATGAAATAAAATTAGAAAAAGAAGCAGAATGTGAAGAAGCTGTCTGGTGTAACATAGTTACAGGAAACTCAACATTAACTGTTGGGTTAGTGTATCGGAATCCAAACATAAGCATGGAAGAGAATGAAAAAATACATAAGCTATCAAAGAAGTGAGTAAACGGGACTGTATTATTATGGGGGATTTTAACCATGGGCATATGCAGTGGACATCTCTACAGAGTACCGGGAGAGAGGAACAAGAGTTTTTAAATTTAGTACAAGATAGTTTCCTTTCTCAACATGTGTTAGAAGCAACCAGGGGGCGAGAACGTGTTAGACATCGTATTGAGCTCACAGAATGAATTTGTTGATAATGTCAAGATATGTGAGCCACTGGGGTGTAGTGATCATAACCAGATACATTTTATCATCAAAGTAAAGGGAGAACGGAATAGAAAAATAAGGTACAGGAAAAAGTTCACAAAGGAAGATATAAGGACATGAGGGAATATTTAGCAAAGATAGACTGGAATAATACACTGAAGAATAAGACAGCAACAGAATGCTGGAATATTTTAAAGAGTGAAATTGACTGCGTCGTTGACAAATTTGTCCCCTTGAAAAAACAGGGGAAACGGTCAAAGAAGAAACACTTATCGAAGGAAGCCATTAGAAAAATCAAGTACAAGCAAATGATGTGGAAGACATATAGACATACCGGAAGTGAAGAAGACTATAGCATTTATAAAGAAGCACTTAATCAAGCTACAGCTGAAATTAGAAATTCAAAGAGAAGCTACGAACAAAAAATAGCTTTTAATATAAAACATGACAGCAAGAGTTTTTATGCGTATGTTCGAAGTAAACAGAAAGTTCAGGATAAGGTCGGTCCTCTAGAAGGTAGTGATGGAAACATAATAACAGAGGGATTCTTAATGGCAGAAAACCTAAATGAGTACTTTAGTTCGGTGTTTACCAGGGAAGATATTAGTATATTATCAGTACTTGAGACTAAGTTCGAAGGGAGAGAGTTTGACTATTTAGGACAACTAATTGTAACCCCAACAATGGTAGCTATGAAAATAACAGATATGAAGGATAATAAATCACCTGGAGTGGATGGGATTCCTCCCAAATTACTATTGGAAATTGTAGAACAAATCAGCATACCGCTTGCAACAGTGTTCAATTTGTCATTAGAGGAGGGAATAGTTCCGTTAGAATGGAAAGAAGCAAACATTATACCATTATTTAAAAAAGGTTCGAGAAACAAGTCAGAGAACTATAGACCAGTGAGTTTAACATCGGTGATTTGCAAACTATTAGAAAGACTAATTAAAGATCACCTGGTTGATTTTCTTGTTAAAAATAAATTGATAAACCCATCTCAACATGGGTTTTTAAAAGCGAGGTCATGCTTAACAAATATGTTATGTTTTTTGGAAGATGTCACAAAGTGGCTAGATGAGGGATCACCAGTAGATATAATCTACTTAGATTTAAAAAAGCCTTTGACAAAGTGCCACACCAAAGACTACTACTTAAACTAAAGGCCCATGGCATAGGAAATGGAATGATCAACTGGATAGAAAAATGGCTTATTGATAGAAGACAAAGAGTAGTAGTTGATGGGGAAGTTTCAAACTGGAAAGCGGTTTTGAGTGGAGTACCGCAGGGATCAGTACTGGGACCTATTTTATCAATGATTTGGATGATGACATAACAAGCAAGGTGTTGAAGTTTGCGGACGACACAAAAGTGTTTAGGAAAATTAAAAGTGATGCAGATAGACAGCATTTACAAGATGATCTTAATAAGTTGATAGAATGGTCTGAGAAGTGGCAAATGCTGTTTAATTTTGGAAAGTGTAAGTGCCTTCACACAGGACAAGGGAATGAAGATGAACAATATACAATGGGTGATACTGTACTAAATACTACCTTAAAGGAAAAGGACATGAAGGTATCAGAGCAGTGTGGAATTGCAGCAGCGAAGGGAAACCAAATTCTTGGATTAATTAGGCGAAATATAGTGTACAAAGAAAAAGAACTAATAATGCCGCTGTATAAAACAATAGTTAGGCCTCACTTAGAATATTGTATACAAGCATGGAGGCCATATCGCAAGAAGGATATTGATATGCTAGAAAGAGTACAAAGGAGAGCAACCAAAATGATACCAAAACTCAGGAATATTAGTTATGAAATGCGTCTAAAAGAATGTGGTTTAACAACACTAGAAACCAGAAGATTGAGAGGAGATCAGATTGAGGTGTTTAAAATATTGAATGGATATGAAAATATTGACAGAAATATGTTTTCACAGTCAAGGAAGAGAGAAGGACTAGAGGACATGGAGTTACATTAGCAAAGAAGCAGTGTAGACTAGATATTAGAAAATTTTCATTTTCACAAAGAACAGTAAAGAACAGATTATCAGCTGATTGTGTAGGTGCTAGTAGTGTTAATATATTTAAAAATAAAATCGACATATACCTAAGAACGGCGTGGTATACTTAGATAGATAGGTTGGACTCTCGATAAGCCAAATGGCTTCCTAGTTCATCTGCCATCTAGAGTTGAATCTCTAGGTGGCAATCTTGTTAAATCTTGTTAAATAATTGGTATGCCTTTTTTCAGGCAGCAGATGATTTAATCTATGTGTGTTGAATTTAATCTTACCAAAATATTTTTGACAAAAGCTGTCCCGTCTTACTGGTATCGTATCACGGTTAACTGTCCGCTGTGGGATTCGGAACACAAAACCGCGTTGTATCAGAGTTTTCGGTTTGTATGTTCGAGGCATGTTCATTGGCCAAATCGTTTAGACCCATTTCCTAATCACGGGTTTTTTCTTTATGTCCCAGTTCCCCGCACTGACGACACAGCACTTTGTCGGGGTGTCTGCACGGGGCAGTGGCGTGGTTCGCCTCACCACATTTGGCACACTGGCCCATCGACTGATGAGTACGACGTTTGACCACTGTCACGTGACTGGGCGCGTCTTGCTGGCTGCACTGATTACTGATTCCTAGAACTTTGTAGATTTCTACTAGTTTTAGAGTGTTTACGGTTTTTAAATGTTACATATCATTTTATGAGAGAACACCGAGTTTACGCTAGACTTCATCTCACGGCAAGTGTTTACACTTATTCGTGAATTGGTTACTTTTTAAATTTTCTGCCTGCACCTGAGTGACATTTGATATGCTTATGCGGTCATGCGCAACCATTGTTGCCAGAACTGTGTACACGTCACGCATGACCACATTCTCGGCAGAATGCTTACATCGCTTACGCCCATGCAGCGACACCCGTCTGGACAATGCTGTCTGGAGAGCTGCATGTGATGCAGGAGTGGCACTCCACCGACCCACCCACCGGGGCTGTCGTGCTGGTGCCCACAAGCAAAGGACTATACTAGTCATTACAACTTCTCGTCTGACTACGTTGACCAAGCCGCCAGTTACTTCCCGGGGCAACAACAATATACAAGTCCCATGTGGAAAATGGGACCTGCCTGTAGTCGTAAACACAAACTTAAGATCAGTGGTACCAAAAATAACAGAACTGTCAGAAATACTGAAACTAAACAGTGCTGATATTGCAACAATAACAGAGACATGGTGTAGGGACCACATACCAGACGAATCCATTTGTGTACCTGGGTACTTCCACATCAGAAAAGATCGTGCCGGCAGACGTGGCTGAGGGGTCATGTGCTTTTAAAACATGGCATCCCTTTCAAGGAATGGACAGAACTACGTAACAACGACATGGAAACTCTGTGGATTTCGCTTCGTCCACACAAATTACCACGACAGTTTATTCACATAAACGTTGGAGTGATATATCATCCACCTAACGAGGATAACAACATTATGGTAAACCACATTTGCCATTGTCTGGATTATATATTTCAACGCCACCCTCACACTGGCATCATCTTATCTGGTGATTTCAACCATCTACAAGAACGATACTTAAAAACCCACTACAGGCTGAAGCAGATTGTGACTGTTCGTACGCGAGGTGATGCCACTCTGGATAAGATATATACCAACATGAACAAACTGTATGGACAACCACACACCAGTTGTCCTGTCGGAAATGCAGATCACAACGTCGTTATTTGTGAACCACTCGTTGATCTAAAATTCATCTCTGGACATCGACAAATAGTGACATGTGAATGGGGCAAAATGAGCGTTTTGGGAAGACCTCTACCATCTACCATCATGCGAAGAGCAACTGCAAATGTTTACGTCCAACATAAATGAACTGACGGATAAACATTTCCCAACAAAGACAGTGGTAAGACACACAATAGACAAACCATGGGTGTCGGACAGATTCCGAGATCTAATTCGTCGGCGTCAACATGCATGGAAGGCAGGTGACCAAGCGTTGTACCGTCTATACAGAAACAAGGTAAACCGTCTAGGAAAGTCATTGAAACAAAAATACTATGATAAACATATCAACTGATTAAAGACATCCAATCCACGCAATTGGTGGAAGGGCATGAAAGAACTGCTTGGATGTCAACAAACTAGCAGTGATCCCCCTTTGCTTCACCTCGCCAATCAAGTGTGTGATGGTAATCTTCTGGAACTCAGCCAACGAATAAACAATTTCTTTAATTCATTGAGTGATCAAGCAGTTACGCAAACTAGACACGAGTAAAGCACCGTGCCAGGACTGTGTACCAAGCTGGGTCCTTAAAGAGTTCTCTCAATTGATTGCCGGCCCAGTTGCCGCAATCTACAACAGCTCACTTCGAGAGGGGCATGTTCCCCGTATCTGGCGTGCTGCATACGTCAGCCCCCTTCCGAAAAAGAAACCGCCAGAAAATATCGAAACAGACCTTAGACCAATCTCCTTGACTGCTGTGCTGTGTAAACAAATGGAAGCGTTTGTTGTTAAATGGGTCTGGGACATCGTTCAAGACAGAGTTGACCCAAACCATACGGCTCCATTTAGAAGTCATCCACTACACATGCCCTCGTTGACCTGTTACATCAGTGTTATACAAGCACAGATGCATCGAAACAGTGTGCCAGGATACTATTGCTTGACTTCTCTAAGGCATTTGACCTAATCAATCATAACATTCTTCTTCAAAAACCTGCAAGTTCTGGTCTCCCGAATATTTTAATGAAGTGGATCGCCAGTTTCCTTCCCGAAAGAACCCAACAAGTTAAGCTGTGCAACACACACTCCGACTGGAATTACATCCATGGAGGAGTGCCACAAGACACAAAGCTAGGCCCCGTACTTTTCGTCCTCATGATAAATGATCTACAAACAAAGTGCGACTCCTACAAATATGTTGATGACACGTGCATCGTTTATACTGGATCAGACTCCCAAGCGCCAAATCTCCAGGAAGCAGCCGATGCAGCGTATCTGTGGACAATCCAAAATGACATGAAAATCAACAAACGTAAGACAAAAGAGCTTGTTATTGATTTCTCTAAAACAAGGACAAACTTCCCAACCATACGCATCGACGGAACAGACACTCAGCGAGTAACCGAGGCGAAGCTACTTGTCATTACCATCACCAGCAACCTGACCTGGGACGTACATGTTGATGAAATAACACGAAAGGCAGGCAAGAGGCTGTTTCTACTGCTACAACTCAAACGATCAGGCATTCCCGCTGAAGACCTTCTGACGATATATACAACGGTGGTCCGGCCTACTCTGGAATACGCATGTCCAGCATGGTCGACCTCACTCACATTGGGTCTCCAAAGTGACATGGAGCGTGTACAAAGACGTGCTATGAACATCATATACCCGAACACTCCCTATATCGAAGCATTAGCGAATGCACAGCTGACTTCTCTAAAACAAAGACGTGCGCAGTTATGTGAACATTTCTTCACACAAATCGAACAACCGCAGCACAAACTGCATAAACTACTACCAAACCCAAGGACTACAACAAACAATACACGATGCCGTACTCGATACTCCTTACCTAGAGTAAAAACCAACAGGACCAAGAACTGTTTCATTAACTGGTGTCTGTTCAACCAAAAGAACTCACAGTGACTCTTAACAAACTTTCGTGCATACTGATATGGATATGTGTAAAATATTATAAAGCCTTAATAAATTTTTTAGATCTATTTATTTTAATGTTTTAAACTATTTATTATTTTTTAATAAGTTTAGTAAAATACATTGACTTGTCGGCGTAACATTTTAACATAAAATAGGTTTTAATGTCTTAAATTATTTTAATTAGTTTTATAGATACATATCATATATTCTTTACACTATAATTTATATTTACGCTAATGTCTTCATTTATATATATATTTTGAATCTATTTTAACAAATATACTTTGCATGTTTTATGTACCCATTTCAATATTTTTGATTGCCCAGAGAGAGTGAAATAAACAGTTATTTTATTATTATTATTATTATTATTATTATTATTATTATTATTATTATTATTATTATTATTATTATTATTATTATTATTATTATTATTATTATTATTATTATTATTATTATTACTGTCCATTTATTGTCATTGTACATTGTATTGTTCGCTGCGTTCGACACGTGTCGGTGTTGTTGTTGATGTTGGTGTTTGTACACTCGTTGCTTCGTGCGTACCGCCAACGATGAATATTTCGTCGACTGTTTCCGTTTTGGCTGCGTCATCGATCATCTCCGATATCGGCGAGAGTGGCGCCTGATTTTCTTTGAGTCTTTGTGGGGTTGCCATGGGACGATTTATCCACGCACACGTCTCGTAGCAGGCTGTTTCCCACAAGCGTAGTCACTGCCTGCGTTTGAACGCTTGCTTGTCGCAGACCTCGGATGTTTTGGTGAATGTCGGTAGGATACGACAGGACGTGCAGGACCAAACCCCTACAGTGTCCTTATCGTCTTCACCCACACACTCCGGGTGCACCCACGCCTGGCACAAATGGCATTGTACCATTTGGTTGTTTTCCTCACCATTGTGGATGCAATTCTTCACGCAGTACTTCCAGTGATCTGTGTGTTTTCCTTTCGCAGCTTTCCGGCGCGCTTTTCTTGTCTTATCAATCACCGGGTCACAAGTGGCGTCTACTGGCGGCAGATGTATCGTTAGTACGGGTGAGCCGCAACAGTCATCTCAGGCACTCTTAGCCACCTGGCTAGGGTCGTTGTCCATGTTTGTTCAGGCGGAACCGGTGAAATTGGTTACAGGTAAGCTGATGTTAGTGCTTCTACCGTTGGGCGATAAAAGTCCCAGATATCGAGTTAAATTTTAAAATAGTTAAAATCTCTCACATTGGCTCAGCCTAATGGAGGATATCACGTCTAAGGGTAATCGCAAAGTGATCACACATAAAAAATTATGATATTATGACTCACTGTTGAAATCGAATACAACTGGCAGAACTAGGAATTTTAAGTGTAAACACGTCTTGCATTCTCTGACAAAATATATTGAATATGAATGTATCAACGTGATCAAGTGATGCGCTTAATTATTAAACATCCAGTCACGTTACAAGTGATGCGCGAAGATTATTCGTACAAAAACCTCCACCATCCTCTGTAGCCACGTAGTCATTCACACACCTAGTGAACTGGAACAACGTTGAGGGAATGGATTTACTCAAGGTTCGACATCTCAACCCAGGATTCAAAACCGGGTTCGCTCAACTAAGAGTCTGACGCTCTAACCACTGCGCCACATCCATACAGCGTTGCCCGGATGTTAAGTCTTTAAAATAGTGTGTCAATTGGGCGATGTCATGTCTTTATTTTTAACATCTGAATAGGCCGTGGTGTCCAAAACTATTATCACATCGTCTATAGAATTAAAGCCTCAAAGTCTCAAATCAACACTAGTAAATGTTGCAATCGGAATATTAAGTAACAATGAACACGAGTTATCCGTTATCAAAAATTAAATGCGCAACTAACAACGCAAAGAAAAATTGCTTCTCTTCATTTTATGGAGAGTTAAATATAATTATATTAGTAAATATTTAAAAAAAATCCATACCTGAACGGTGTTGATAATTGTAGAATCGCGACTATAATTCGAATTGTCCATTGCCAAGGTGGAATGTCCTCTGTAGCGTCCCAAACAAAGAAAGCGACACTAAAACAATTCACCAAAAGAGACGGGACTAAGAAAACGACTAATGTGAACGTGAACCAATCCGTGTGTCCATTGGTATAGTATTCATGCAGCAACATAATGAGAGTTGCGATATCACCCAGGTTAAGGATGAATGAGATCAAAGTGAACAGGAAATCACATTTGGCGCCCATACTTGTGTCCTGGTTCGTTGAGTTGTGTTACCGTGAGTTAACTCCGGCCGGTTATAATTATACTCTCACGGTACAATACGTGCGAACTGTTTACCTTGTTACTAAGCATCGGTGATTCTGCATTTAACCCACGCGTTATTTATAAACCGCAGTGTGTCGCTGTAGAAAATAGTTCCTAAAATACATAGTAATAAAATGAAACTGTAGTTTGCTAACAAAAAAAATACAGTTGCATAATCTGTTATATGCAGTTATGTCGTAGAAAGCATCGATAACAATGTGAATGCGGTAGCTTAAATGTCGCACGTGTTAACACTATTTATAATTTCTATAGATAAATCATTCACGTGATTTATTCTTGCGTTTGTCACGCTCGCTTATATCGCCAAAACCACCAGCGCACTCACCACCGTCCCTGTCGTCACTCGACTTGTATCAATACAATACAATACAATACAATACAATACAATACAATACAATACAATACAATACAATACAATACAATACAATACAATACAATACAATACAATACAATACAATACAATACAATACAATACAATACAATTAGTATGACAGTTGCTTTGATCACAGTGCAGTCATATATTTTTAGAAGACAATTTACGAACACTGTTTATCGTCGGTGGCGTATGGGTTTAACAAGTTATGTAGCAAAAATATGACATTACAGTATGTAATCAGCGCTAGTCGTGCGACAACCTGTGTGTTTTTTTGCCATGCTGTGCGTACATGTGAGACCATGTGGGGATATTTCTAATGGACAGTTCACTGACATATCTAGAATGTTGGTGGAGGGCACAATGTTTGCTGTGTACTGGCGCAATATATTATTAAAAATATTTCCGAAGCCAAAGAGGGCATGGTCCATTACCCCAAACACACCCCTGTTCACGGTAAAACTAAACCCTAATCTTCTCGTGAAATTTATAACGCTTCGTTCCAACAATCCCCGCTCACCCCGCTCACGGCCCGTACAGAATGTTCTCGAAAAAAGTTAGTGTTGCGGTTAGATCAACATCAGCATTCGACAGTGTTGTTGACGTGAGACGCCGGGCGATTGTGTTCACTCGAGCGTAGCGAGTTAGTTGTCTGGCGTTGATCTACACAATGGATGATGTATTTTGTTGCACGGCTATGCAGTCAGTCTCGGTGCGTTAGTAAAAGAATATACAATTATACTCGCTCACCTACTGACAGCCAGATCGGCTTTACCAGTAGTGCTGTGATTGTAATGATAAGATAAATAATTCCATGAGACACATCTACCGTGAAGTGCGCTCGCGATCAGCATGGCTGTCGGTTAAGTCTGTACGTTAGACAATAGTTATGCACAACATACACATATACAACAATAAACTACTGCAATGACGTGGAAGAATTTCTCAGCGAGAACAACATGGCGGGCCGTCCAGTACTGCAATTTGTTTCTTAGAGTGTCGGTGGAGCAATTAATTTCCAACGTCAAGTCAGTTGGTGACAAGCGGATGCGCATATCCTGTGTCTCCATCCTCATATTAACATCAAACTTCAAACCAATATATGTACGTCACGAGATATCGTGGCCAAACCGCCACTAATCGTTGTTAAAGCGTTAATTGTATTCTATTGTATTATGTCAATCCAACTCAGTTGAGTTGCCAATAAAACTTGTGTTATTTATTTATTTATTTATTTATTTATTTATTTATTTATGTATTTATGTATTTATTTATTTATTTATTTATTTATTTATTTATTTATTTATTTATTTATTTATTTATTTATTTATTTATTTATTTATTTATTTATTTATTTATTTATTTATTTATTTATTTATTTATTTATTTATTTATTTATTTATTTATTTATTTATTTATAACTTAAGAAATTTTGTTTTGATTTTCTCCGAATAATTCAGGAAAACTGGCTGTGATTTTCAAGTGTTACGACATAGTGCTATAAGACAAACAAACAGGCCACCAGTGTCAGACACATGCCACCAGTGTTAGACACAGGCAACCAGTGTTAGACACAGGCAACCAGTGTTAGACACAGACAACCAGTGTTAGATACAGGCCACCAGTGTTAGACACAGGCCACCAGTGCTAGACACAGGCAACCAATGTTTGATAGAGGCCACCAGTGTTAGACACTGGCCACCAGTGTTAGACACAGGCCACCAGTGTTAGACACAGGCCACCAGTGTTAGACACTGGCCACCAGTGTTAGATACAGGCCACCAGTGTTAGACACAGGCCACCAGTGTTAGACACTGGCCACCAGTGTTAGATACATGCCACTAGTGTTAGACACAGGCCACCAGTGCTAGACACTGGCCACCAGTGTTAGACACAGGCCACTAGTGTTAGACACAGGCCACCAGTGCTAGACACAGGCAACCAGTGTTAGACACAGGCAACCAATGTTTGATAGAGGCCACCAGTGTTAGACACAGGCCACCAGTGTTAGACACAGGCCACCAGTGTTAGACACAGGCCACCAGTGTTAGACACAGGCCACCGGTGTTAGACAAAGGCACCCAGTGCTAGATACAGGCAACCAGTGTTAGACACAGACAACCAGTGTTAGATACAGGCCACCAGTGTTAGACACAGGCCACCAGTGTTAGATACAGGCCACCAGTGTTAGACACAGGCCACCAGTGTTAGACACAGGCCACCAGTGTTAGATACAGGCCACCAGTGTTAGACACAGGCAACCAGTGTTAGACACAGGCCACCAGTGTTAGACACAGGCCACCAGTGCTAGACACAGGCAACCAGTGTTAGACACAGGCAACCAGTGTTAGACACAGGCAACCAGTGTTAGACACAGGCCACCAGTGTTTGATAGAGGCCACCAGTGTTAGACACAGGCAACCAGTGTTAGACACAGGCCACCAGTGTTAGACACAGGCCACCAGTGTTAGACACAGGCCACCAGTGTTAGACACAGGCCACCAGTGTTAGACACAGGCCACCAGTGTTAGACACAGGCCACCAGTGTTAGACACAGGCCACCAGTGTTAGACACAGGCCACCAGTGTTAGACACAGGCCACCAGTGTTAGACACAGGCCACCAGTGTTAGACACAGGCCACCAGTGTTAGACACAGGCCACCAGTGTTAGACACAGGCCACCAGTGTTAGACACAGGCCACCAGTGTTAGACACAGGCCACCAGTGTTAGACACAGGCCACCAGTGTTAGACACAGGCCACCAGTGTTAGACACAGGCCACCAGTGTTAGACACAGGCCACCAGTGTTAGACACAGGCCACCAGTGTTAGACACAGGCAACCAGTGTTTGATATAGGCCACCAGTGTTAGACACAGGCCACCAGTGTTAGATACAGGCCACCAGTGTTAGACACAGGCAACCAGTGTTTGATAGAGGCCACCAGTGTTAGACACAGGCAACCAGTGTCAGACACAGGCCACCAGTGTTAGACATAGCTAGACACCAGTGTTAGACAAAGGCCACCAATGTTAGACACAGACTAAAGACAGCTATGTCCGTGGAGACCGTAATTGTAGGTTAAGTGTCGTTCGCACAATTGTAGGTTAAATGCCACGTTGGGATGGGCTCGAGTTCACAAGATTGTTTTTGAAGTTTTCCAATTCCAGCCTCAGTGGGCAGTGATCTACTGTGAACGTAAACAGACGCCACTAAATGACTTCAACTTAAACGTACAGTTAACAGGACTCCTGCTATGTATCTTAAATGAGACTAAGCCATCTAAAAACCGAACGAAAGTATGAATATGACGAATATTAGTCGGTACACATCTGCCCTGGGCCACGCCGCCATACACGCGGGGTAAATTGCTGACCCGTCTGTAATTTACGTAGATTCAACGCTTTGAGTGACAGTCGCATTATTCGAAACTTATTGTGAAGCTTGTTCACGCCCGGAGGTTCACGTGTTGAGGGCGGTTCAGTTATAGGAACGACACAAGACAGACACCGATAGCACCGGTGATTACACGGTACAGTTCACATGGCACACGTCTTCGCGACTCGCGTCAGGGTGTATTTTATTTACAAAATAGGAACATTGTCGCCACCCGTTTCATTTGTCCTGAGTCATATCAACTTATCTCTTTCCTAAACGTGGCACCTTCGACACGACTTATCAGTCAAGTATATTTATATACTCACTGTGCAGATTATGTTGGCAAAGTATTTAAATAGTCGTACTGTAGTTATCATTCCCCATAAACACAGTCCTCAAAAGGCACATGTAATGTCCAAAGGGCAACCTTTCTTCAATGTGCCAATTTACTTCGAGAAAGATCCTCAAAACAGCAAAATGCAAGTTTGTTCTCCCATATAAATCAGCTACCTGGGATCAACGTGTTTATCATTGAAATGCGCCAATTGTCTTTTTTGGGGAAACCTACTGGGACCATGTCTCAAAACGATGTTCATCTTTAACAGTAGTAGAAGAAAATCCGAGGTGACAAACACAACTCCGTAGACCCATGTATTCGTGGCGGTTCATTTACAGGACCGAGACGGGACAGACCCTGACACGACCGGTAATTGCACGGTTCAGTTGACACGACACGCGTCGACGATATTCGAGACAGGTACATATACCTTACACAGTAGGAGCATTGTCGCCAACCCTTTCATTTGTCAACAAGTCAGGTCAACGTGTCTCTTCCATGTACGTTATTTTCAGTTCGACAAAGCAGAATAAAGGTGATCGAGAGCCATGGAGACAAAAGAATCAAGTCACCGAATTCAAGTACTAGGATCTGTGCCACGGGAGGACGGAGGCTGTGAAAGGTGGTCAAGGCAAGACTCAAGGCGC
>JAODUO010000155.1:72500-122500 GCA_025642075.2 Ridgeia piscesae
GACAACAGTTTTTCGACGACAGTTGTGTAAATGTTTCTCTGCAAGCAGCCTGCATCGGCTCTTATACAATAGCGTTTGTGGCTGACGGGTAGGGCTTCGAACTCTCGACTAAGAGAACCCAGGTTCGAATCTTGTGCGGTGTCGCACTTACATTTTTCCGGGCTTTATAAACTATCTCGTGACGTTCCTGCGCATGCTCGATAAATGTAAACTCATCAGTGTGCAGCGAAACGCAAAGCATTTATGATATAAATACAACGGGCTGTTCGTTAATTCTCCTTCAGTGATTATTGTAAAGTGTTGCTTAACATTTCGTTCAATACTTTATAATATTACGGTTGTTTAAATGATTGTCACGGATTATGGCGCACTGCTGTCACGTGATTTGCGTTTGCTATCAAACATGCCTCGTGTTAATTTGCAACAAATAACTTTGTTGAAAGGTTATTATACGAACAGCCCGTGGTATTTATACCATAAATGCTTTGCGTTTCGCTGCACATTGATGACTTTACATTTATCACGCTTGCGCACAAATGTCACCCGGATACTTCATAACGCCCGGAAAATATAAACGCTACAGCGGCGTTAAACCTTGAGCAAGATTTTCACTCTGCATTGCTCCAGTTCACTCAGCTGTATGAATGTGTACCTGGCGAAATCGCGCTACACTATTATTAGGTAAGCAAAGTTACATATAATTTGTTTCATATTTTTACTTTAAGCTAATTGCCAAAATCAACAAATATGACTCACACATTTCTACACAGTAATTGTTTCATTTTCTGATCAAATTATTTGAAGAAAGGGAACTATTAGTAGTGTAATACATTACGCTAACTTGCAATAAGTGTATTTATATGCGTAGCATACAATAATTGTGTAGAAATGGCTGGCCGTAACACAAACACTGAATGGCTCCAGAACAACATCAAACATTTTTAAAGTACATTCAAAATGAACTATATTCAAGTATAATGAAAATTTCTAATACCATAGACGACATGTACCCCAGTCTACGGTATTGCCTGATAATGTATATATAGGGTGTTTAGCCGGCTTTTGAATTTTATCCGTGTAAAGGGCTATAAGGATATCGAATCTAATCCTACCAAACTGCAATTTTATATTTCTATTTATCGTTGTGTGAGCTTAATGTTAGGTACTTTTAATAGTATGCATAGTATATCTCACGTAAATATATATATATATATATATATATATATATATTGTGTGTGTGTGTGTGTGTGTGTGTGTGTGTGTGTGTGTGTGTGTGTGTGTCTGTTTTCAGTAAAGTATTTATTCTCTACAAAAATATACATTATTTTCCTTGAGAGACGTGTTCTTGACAAGACGTGCTTTAGTGCGACTTGGTTAAACACCAAACCAAACACATTTGTTACTTAAGAATATAGCTGATGGCGCCCCCTAGCGGACAGGTCAAGAATTAGTGCTGTCAAAATTCGTGCGTCTTTTTAATTGGGTCAAACGGAGGTCAAAGGTCACGTAGTGCCCCCTAGCAGATAGGTGGTGAACTACAAACTAGGTCAAAGACCAAGTGGAGCCACCTGACGGATATGTCGTGAACTAATACCCCAAAATGCCTCATATTTTAAAACTACTTAAAAAACAAAATCGACGTAAAGGTCAATTATTATCATCACGTTCTGCACGTAGGCCACTTGGGGCAGTTTCTTCACGTTCCTCATGTAGGTCATCTACACATCATAGCGCATGCACAATGTTATTGTTTTCTATCTATCTTATACAACCTGGAGCGGAGGAAGGTAAAAGGTTACAAGATATTGTGTCTTTATATAAAACTATACCAAACAGCGCTTAACGCAGCGCTCTATGCAGTGTGCCCGCTCTCCTGGTAGCTAGGTTGTCAACTATAAACATATATTCAATAAAGCGACAATTTCTGTCTTCCGGAAAACGATCACCCCATTAGGTCATTGCGCCATGTAATAATTTGTATCTCTACCGAGAAAACTTTGGTTTCTTACCCACGTATGCGACTAACATACCTAAATATCTAGCTTGGTTAGTTACCTGGTCCGTCAGCTGAAGGTATAGGAGATAATGACCGTCGATCCTCCTGCCTGCGACTGTGGGATGTGCAAGGGCACCGCTAATATAAGTAGCCCTGCCACATATGGAGAAAAGTCTGGGCACGTTTATTCATATGGCGGTATTACTACATGTTCTGTATTAGACTAAACAAGTTTACATACACGGCAAGTTTACAGACAGTAAGTTGACAGACAGGGTATGCTTACAGACACGGCGAGTTTAATACACGGTATGTATACAGTCACGACAAGTTAACACACATGGCAAGTTTACATACACAACACATTTACATACACAGCACGTTGATAGACACGCCAGGTTGACAGGCACGGTATGTTGACAGACACGGCAAATTTATAGAAACAGCAAGTTTACAGACACGACAATTTCAGAGACACACCAAATTGACAGATACAGCAAGTTTACAAACACTACACGTTTACAGACACGGCCAGTTTACAGACGCTGTATGCAAAACGGGACGGCAGGTTTACAGACACAGTAAGTTGACAGACACGGTATGTTTACAGACACGGCGAGTTTATAGACACGGTAAGTACACAATCACGACAACTTGACAGCCACGGCAAGTTTACATACACAACAAGTTTATAGACACAGCAACTTGACAGATACGGCAAGTTGACAGGCACGGTATGTTGACAGACACGGCAAATTTACAGACACAGCAAGTTTACAGACACAACAAGTTGACAGACACGACAATTTCAGATATACACACCGAGTTGACAGATACGGCAAATTTACAGACATTACAAGTTTACAGACACGGCAAGTTTACAGACGCGGTACGCAAAACGACACAAACCCGGACAAAACGTGATAAAACGGGACAAAACAAAACGGAACAAAACAAAACGTGATAAAACGTGATAAAACGGGACAAAACGGGACAAAACGGGAAAAAAGCGGGAAAAAAGCGGGACAAAACGGGACAAAACAAAACGGGACAAAACAAAATGGTACAAAATGGGACAAAACAAAACGGGACAAAACGGGAAAAACAAAACGGGACAAAACAAAACGGGACAAAACAAAACGGGACAAAACGTAACAAAATGGGACGAAACAAAACGGGACGAAACAAAACGGGACAAAACAAAACAGGACAAAACAAAACAGGACAAAACAAAACGGCACAAAAACAAAACGGCACAAAACGTGAAAAAAACAAAACAAAATGGGACAAACGTGGACAAAATTAAACGGCACAAAACGGGACAAAACAAAAAAGAAAACAGAGAGAACCATCTCGCTGACAAAACAACCACTAATTGGGGTAAGACACACTTCGACCACAGCCATAACCTAATTTTAGTGTTTTGATGCGGTAACCTTGTCAAGTTTTTGTATTTTACTAAGATAATATGGTCCTTTCATATCGTTTACCACTTCAACGAGATGACAACAGCAGTCTTTTCACAAGTGTTACCAAGTTAGTGTGGCAACTTCGTATCTTTTTTAGTTTTTCACTTCGGAAAATTTATAATATTTTTATTTTTTATGATATGATTGTAGCAAAATCTGAATATTAATTCGTTTCGGCCTGACATCCCTTTTCACATTGTCGTATTTTACTAAGTTTTATTCAGTCAGCAAGATAATCAGACGCTTCTTACCACGTGCAAACCACACCTTCCCTAAAATGCGGCTTCGATGACGACCATAACATCATTTATGGCAATACGGCGTCTTTGACCACAGTCATAACATAACTTTTAGTGTTTCGATGCGATAACTTTGTTAAGTTTTCATAGTTTCCTAAGTCGGTGTGCTAACCCCGTTCCATATCGTAACGTTTCACCGTTTCATTGCGTTAGAGAGGTGGTGTTTTCACAAAATTAACTAAGTTAGTCTTGTAACCTATAGTAAAATGGAATATTTTTCTGTTTCGACGCCATAAACTTGTCATGTTATCATATTTTACTAAGTCGGTGTGCCAACTTTGTATCATTTGCAACTTTTCACCATTTCGCGGGGAAATGGCTTTATCACTTTGACGAATTTGTCTAAGTCATATTGGTACTTTCATAACCTTCTGTGGAAAAACTTTGGCGCTTTCTATTATAAAACGAGAACCTTGGCGGTTTTTCTTACGACGTACTTTATTTTCATAACCAAATCTAAAACACTCTAGAAAAATCTTGGGTTATAACGTCACTTCTTTAAAAAGTAGTGTCATCTATTGGATAACTCAGACATTACGTTAGATGTTAGCACAATCTAGTGGATAACTCTAACACAACATTTGATGCGACCGCCATCTCGCTGACAAAACAACCACTAATTAGGGTTAGATACACTTCGACCACAGTCATAACACACCTTTTAGTGTTTCGATGCGATAACTTTGTCAAGTTTTTCATATTTTACTAAGTCGGTGTGCTAACCTCTTTCCATTTCGTAACGTTTCACCGTTTCATTGCGTTAGACAGGTGGTGTTTTCACAAATTTAACTAAGTTAGTCTTGTAACTTGTAGTAAAATGGAATATTTTTCTATTTCGTTTTCATATTTCACTAAGTCGGTGTGCCAACTTTGTATCATTTCGCAACTTTTCGGTACTTTCATAACCTTCTGTGAAAAAACATTGGCACTTTCTATCATAAAACGAGAACCTTGGTGGTTTTTCTTACGACATACATCATTTTCCTAACCAAATCTAAAACAATCTAGAAAAATCGTGGGTTGTAACGTCACTTCTTTAAAAAGTAGTGCCATCTAGTGGATAACTCTGACACTACATTAGACGCTAGACCCATCTAGCGAACAAGACAGCCACTAATTTAGAAAACGGTGGCTTCGACTACTTCCATAACATAATTTCTTGTAAAATAGTGGCTTCGGTCACAGTCATGACATACCTTTTAGTGTTTCGAGCAAATATTCGTATTTTACTAAAATCAACGTGGTAATTTCGTAATATTTAGCGACTCAACGAAATAGAAAGACGAATATTTTCACTTCAGGCCATATTCGTATCATAACTTCTGCAAGGATGGGGCTCCTGCAGCGGACAAAATAACCACTAACTAGAATTAGACACACTAAAATCTGGGTTGCGACATCACTACTTTAACAGCTAGCGCCAAAACCATAACCATAACACTACATTAGACGGTAGCGTCATATAGCGGATAACCCTATCACTACATTAGACGCCAGCGCCATCTAGCGGAAAAACAACAACTAACCAGGTTTAGAAACATAATTTTGTTTAGGTTAACTAGGGTTTAACATAGAAAAAAGTTGGGGTTAACTGATCAAATTTTTTTTGAATATTTGAGACCAAACTCCTCTCCGGCGGAGTTTGGTATTAAATTTTCGATCAGTTAACCCCAACCTTTTTCTATGTTAAACCCTAGTTAACCTAAGCAAATTGTATGTCTAACCCTAGTTAGTGGTTGTTTTGTACGCTAGATGGCGCTGGCGTTTAATGTGGTGTTAGGGTTATCCACTAGATGGCGCTAGCGTCTAATGTAGTGTGAGGGTCATCCGCTATATGGCGCTAGCTGTTAAAATAGTGTTGTCGCAACCCAAGTTTTTTCTGTGTCTAACCCTAGTTAGTGGTTGTTTTGCCCGCTAGATGAAGTTGCAAATGATACAAAGTTAACACACCGACTTAGTAAAATATGATACCATGACACGTTTATGGCGTCGAAACAGAAAAATATTCCATTTTACTACAGGTTACAAGACTAACTTAGTTAAATTTGTGAAAACACTACTTGTCTAACGTAAAGAAATAAATATAAAAAACTTGACAAAATGATCGACACCTTTTATGACTCGTGCAACAGCGTTTCCGACCTCGTTGACACTGCTACTGATTACATGAACTTCTGTGTAGACAGGATACTGCACATAAAATGTGTTAAAATATATCCTAATGAAAAACCATGGGTGACTAAAGAAGTGTAAAGGAGACTACATGGGTAGAACTAACAGGAAGTGTAAAGGAGACTACAAAATAACACACAGGCGCAATTTAAGCAGAACAACACTAAACAAGCATGGCACAGCGTTAGGTCAATCCTTGGTTGTAACAAATCGAAGAAACGCTGCTCTGTTTCAAATTCTGCCGAATTTGCTCACGATTTAAACACCTTTTACTACCGCTTCGACTGTAACGACTTTGAAATCGAGAGGAACTGTGCTGTCAAATATGGTAATTTACTACCAGAGCACACGTTCAAAATAATTTATCAAGAGATAATGTAGCCAGTGTTTTAAGAATTTGAAAGTAAACAAAGCTGTTGGCCCTGACAAAATAATGGGAAAGCTAATTAAGACCTGTCATCTGCAATTGTGTAGTGTTTTTCATGTTTTATTCCAACTATGTGTTGAACTGGGTGAGATTCCGCTCCAGTGGAAAACCGCAGAGATTGTGCCAATCCACAAGAAGCCTAACCCTGTTCTTCTTAATGATTATAGACCTCTCGCTCTCACATTTTTTCCCATTTTGTTTTGTCCCGTTTTGTTTTGTTGTGTCCCGTTTTGTTTTGTTTTGTCACGTTTTGTTTTGTTTTGTACCTTTTTGTTTTGTCCCTTTTTGTTTTGTTTTGTTTTGTCCCGTTTTGTTTTGTTTTGTTTTGTTTTGTTTTGTTTTGTTTTGTTTTGTTTTGTTTTGTTTTGTTTTGTTTTGTTTTGTTTTGTTTTGTTTTGTTTTGTTTTGTTTTGTTTTGTTTTGTTTTGTTTTGTTTTGTTTTGTTTTGTTTTGTCCCGTTTTGTTCCGTTTTGTCCCGTTTTGTCCCGTTTTGTCCCGTTTTGTCCCGTTTGTCCCGTTTTGTCACGTTTTGTTTTATCCCGTTTTGTTTTGTCCGGTTTTGCATACCGCGTCTGTAAACTTGCCGTGGCTGTAAACTTGTAGTGTCTGTAAACTTGCCGTATCTGTTAACTTGGTGTATCTCTGAAATTGTCGTTTCTGTCAACTTATGTCTGTAAACTTGCTTTGTCTGTAAACTTGCCATGTCTGTAAACATGCTGTGTCTGTAAACTTGTTGTGTATGTAAACTTGCCGTGTCTGTCAACTTGTCGTGACTGTATGCATACCGTGTCTCTAAACTCGCCGTGTCTCTAAACATACCGTGTCTGTCAACTTACTGTGTCTGTAAACTTGCCGTCCCGTTTTGCATACTGCGTCTGTAAACTTGTTGTGTCTGTAAACTTGCTGTGTCTGTAAACTTGCCGTGTCTGTCAACATACAGTGCCTGTCAACCTGCCGTGTATGTCAACTTGCAGTGTCTGTAAACTTCTGTATGTAAACTTGCCGTGTCTGTCAACTTGTCATGACTGTATACATACCGTGTCTGTAAACTCGCCGAGTCTGTAAACAAACCCGTTTCTGTCAACTTACTGTGTCTGTAAACTTGCCGTGCATGTAAACTTGTTTAGTCTAATACAGAACATATGAATAACCCTGCCCAGACTTTTCGCCATGTGTGACAGGGCTACTTATATTAGCGGTGCCCTTGCACGTCGCACAGTCGCAGGCAGGAGGATCGACGGTCAATATCTCCTATTCATTCAGCTGACGGACCAGGTAACTAACCAAACTAGATATTTAGGTTATGTTAGTCGCATATGTGGGAAAGAAACCAAAGTTTTATCGGTAAAGATACAAATTATAACATGTCACATGAGGAACGTGAAGAAAGTGACCCAAGTAGCCTACGTGCAGAACGTGATGATGATAATTGACTTTTACGTCGACCGTTGTTTTTTAAAGTAGTTTAAAAATAAGACACACATATTTTTGGGTTATTAGTTCACACATTTCCGTCAGATGGTTCCATTTGTTCTTTGTCCTGGTTTGTAGTTCACAACCTATCCGCTAAGGGGGCGCCACATGGCATTTAACCTCAGTTTGACCCAGTTTTAAAAATAAGACGCACGAATTTGGACATTACTAGTTCTTGACTTGCCCGCTATGTGCGCCACCAGTTCAACAACTGTCCGCTAGGCGGCACTACATGATCTTTTGCCTTTGACCTTGATATTTGACTTTGGCGTTTCACCTTGACACTTGACATTTGACGTTGCCGTAGATATTGACTTTGACATTGACCTTCCTCCTTCCACCGGTGGAATTCCATCGCTCCGCTCCGCGCCAGGTGGGGGTTGATCGGACCCTCACACACTACTCACACGAATAGCAGGTCAATAGCTAAATTCAGAAGAGCAGCCGCCTTCAGCTTTAATGAACGTGTGGAGTGACAATGTCAGTCACCTCCCGCACCGGTACAGATGGTCATCTACCTAATTAAAGGCGACACGTTGTCTTCTAAGTGGTTT
The DNA here is from genome assembly GCA_025642075.2 of Ridgeia piscesae. Classification (NCBI taxonomy): domain Eukaryota; kingdom Metazoa; phylum Annelida; class Polychaeta; order Sabellida; family Siboglinidae; genus Ridgeia; species Ridgeia piscesae. The sequence continues at coordinate 80,891 of JAODUO010000155.1, forward strand.
GCGAATCCATGTATGCTATAATATTACTGTATAGAAATATCATAGAAGAGTCATATTTGTTGATTTTGGCAATTAGCGTAAAGTTAAAATATGAAACAAATTATATATAACTTTGCTTACACAGGTACACATTCATACAGCTGAGTGAACTGGAGCAATGCAGAGTGAAAATCTTGCTTGAAAATATAAACGCTGTAGCGTTTATATTTTCCGGGCGTTATGAAGTGTCCGGGTAACGTTTGTGCGCAGGCGTGATAAATGTAAAGTCATCAATGTGCAGCGAAACGCAAAGCATTTATGGTATAAATACCACGGGCTGTTCGTTGGGACGTGTATAACCTTTCAACAAAGTTATTTGTCGCAAATTAACACGAGGCAAACAGGTTTTGAGGCATGATTGATAGCAAACGCAAATCACGTGACTGCAGTGCGCCATAATCCGTGACAGTCATTTAAACAACCGTAATATTATAATGTATTGAACGAAATGTTAAGCAACAGTTTACAATAATCACTGAAGGAGAGTTAACGAACAGCCCGTTGTATTTATATCATAAATGCTTTGCGTATCGCTGCACACTGATGAGTTTACATTTATCGAGCATGCGCAGGAACGTCACCGGGATTTTTATAAAGCCCGGAAAAATGTAAGCGCGACACCGCACAAGATTCGAACCTAGGTTCTCTTAGTCGAGAGTCCGAAGATCTACCCGTCAGCCACAAACGCTATTGTATAAGAGCCGATGCAGGCTGCTTGCAGAGAAACATTTACACAACTGTCGTCGAAAAACTGTTGTCTGCTGACAAGAAATGCAGGCGGCGCTGTTTAGCACAATTGCAACATGTTATCGCAATCCCCGCCTTATGCTGACTTGAAGGCGTGCACGTCAAAAATAGACTCTTTTCGACTCAACGAATTTTTATTACCGCATCTGCGCCCGTTTAAAAGAATTTCTACGCAAACACTTAGTAATACATATGCAAACAAATGACAAAATCGGCAATTTTATTGGCATGCATTTTGAAAAATAACTTTGCCAATTAAAAAGATTTGAACATTGCGGGCGGATATTGAAATTGAAGATTCTGTCTTTGCAATTGGTGGCGGAAACACATACACAATTTCGAAGAAACTAGAAACGTCGTAACATGTAACATACAGGAAATCATTAAGCGTAACACTTGTCAGAAACGTTTCAGAAGTGTGGTTAAAAGCCTTAGGGGCACGTCTTTAACTCTCATGATAACTCAGATTTGACTAATGGTGACGATTGCCTACATTATGAGTGAACATAGATAAATGACAACTTGTTGTGATATGAAATAACCAGTTAAATAGTAATGTTTCTTTTTACATACATTCAATTTGCAAAACACAAGAAACTGTTATCACAAGTATTTCCAATACCTCAAATAAAATGCAACCGTGTATGATATTTGCAATACTTCTAAAAAGCAGGTTATGTATAGTATTTGCCAAAGTACTGAATCAATTCTCACGACAAGTATCACGTCATGTATCACGACATGTATCACGTCATGTATCACGTCATGTATCACGTCATGTATCACGTCATGTATCACGTCATGTATCACGACATGTATCACGACATGTATCACGACATGTATCACGTCATGTATCACGACATGTATCACGGCATGTATCACGTCATGTATCACGACATGTATCACGGCATGTATCACGTCATGTATTACTACCAAACGAACACAACCGCACTGTATCAACCAGGCTATGCGGCTGGTGTCAGTGTTTCTGTTTGAGTCGTTCCGTGAGTTTCTCCTGCAGCCTTTCGTTCTTCACTTTCTTGTCCTCGTCCCGCCAGCGCTGCAGGTTTACTCGTCGGTCGCGGTGGGCTCGGATCAGGTCATCGGCGATTTCCGTCACTGGCGCTGTCTTCTCGTATGCTGCATTGCCGTCCACTGTGGCGGCGTCGTCGGTGTGGTGGGTCGGCGGTGAGTCGTCGTCGGCTTCGCTGTAGTCGAATTCATCTGACTCCGACGCTAACATTTCCCCAATGTCTCTCGTCTGTTACAGGGAAACACATTCATTTATCGCTGGCACTGATATGTCGTAAGTTTTTTTTATATATATATAATATATATATATATATATATTTTATATATATATATATATATATATATATATATATATTACATATATATTACCGGACTTTCCCCTACAACAAATTGGTGAATTTGAAGGAAGATATTTTATTACGTGGTTTCTTATCTACGTATCATCATGCTGATTAATAAAGTTTATTTATTTAATATATATATATATATATATATATATATAACTTAAAGACATTATATATGTATCTGTGTATATATATATATATATATATATATATATATATATATATATGATATATATCAGTATATATATATATATATATATATATATATATATCATGCATGCGTGGATAATATATATATATATAATATCACTAGCATGCATATATATATATATATATATATATATATATATATATATATATATATATTATATATATATATATATATATATATATATATATATATATTATATATATATACAGATACATATATAATGTTTAATATACAGGTGTATATATATATATATATATATATATATATATATATCCATCAGCATGCATAATAGCGACTTTCAACGACAGGACTCTTTCTAAGAGATGAACACATACAAGAACTCGAAGAAAAACTTTGGGAAACCAGGTTGATGTGGGATATAGGTGATCTAGAATAGTCAGATGTTCTTAATAATGTAAATGTTATAAAATGTATAAATATGTAAGTTATAAAAGGTGGGCTGGCTATCGATCAGTAAATAGAAGTAACGATATGCAGTCCATAATATTATTCAAGGCGCCTTACAGTTACACATTGCTCTGGTAGAGGTATTAATTTCAACATCATCTCGATATATCCACCAATATATAATGGCCACTTTTTTTATGCAACTCGGTTAACAAGTTTGGAAGTTCCACTAATCAATGGCCGCATTGGTGCTGTCTGTAAACGATATTCAGAAGAAATGAAAGACCACTTACATCTGGTTACATATTCACACACAATGATTCCATAATTTGGTTTCATAACGAACCTTGTCATTATTCTGTTGCTGTAAAATCAGTCGTAGTTTGTTATCTTGGATTTGTCTTTTTGTTGCCTTCATTGCTAGAAGTTGCCGTTGTCGCTCGACGTGTATGGCCAGCAAGCTCTCAAGCTCCTCCTTCGTTGCTGGAAGGCGATCAATTCTCGGCCGTTCCACTCGCAGTCCTTCATTCTGTATTCAAAACAACATCATTCAATTGGACAGCTAATTTAATAACGCATATTCAACAGTGTTATTCGATATTTCACCAATGACGTGTTTTGTGTATGACTTCATTAGTAATTGCTAGTAAAATATGTACTGCAATGGGACTACTATGTAATGTAATCAAGTTTATCTCATTGATAAATGTAAAGTTGAGTAAAGAGTAGTATCATAAAGAATAATGTTTAAGTATAATAATCTTTGCTGAACATATTTCGGGGTGGTTCTTTTTTATAGAAACAGTTTCGTATAGACCAATGATGTCCAATATGATGTTGACCTTGTTGTTGTAAAGACGTAACATGTTAACTTCTTTAGTACCAATATATGGTACACTTTTCGTTTGATGTCATCGCACATGTATGAGAGTTTAAATGAAATGTTAAGTGACAAATCGAGATATAAGAAACTAAAGACGGATTCGATGAGGATATACAATGCAGAACTGGTCAAAATTGTAATTTCTTTGGTGAAGGAAGAGGGGATCACCAAAGATCAATCCTGGAACAACCTCTATTCGACGCTTGAAAAAGGTCACGCACGACTGCAAAAGATTCATAAGGATGGTGTAGCATTCAGACCGAATGAGAAGAATGACAAAACGCTTAAGAATAGAATCAAAATAACTATGGGGAATATCTTGGAATTGCCATAATGTTTCTTGGGGACAACATACTTTAGATTCAGAATCGAAATTTACCAGCAGGAGCGTGATGTATACATGGGCAGTCTTATGTCCCCAAACTTGCGAATTAATAGCGCAGTACCCAGCCCTCAGGACTGCTCTAGGCGCTATCCATGTTATTCTCGCATTGTATTCCCTGGCAGTTCGATCGAAGAATATTAATACTGAACTATCCACCAGTGCATATAGCCAAGTAGTTGTGCTACTACATGTAGACCTTGGAATAAAACAAAGCATCACCCGTGCACCAGATAATTGCCAACCTAGAATTGGAAGCGATACGTGGATGGTGAAACCTGCGTAGTACTTACTGGAAAAACAGATCAATTACAACAGCACATGAACACAGTTGACCCTGTGGTCTTCATAAGAGAGGAAGAAAAGAGCAATAGCACGCCCTTCATAGGTGCACAATTCACCAGAATGGAAGAGAGCAGAGTGAAGTCCACAGTGTATGGGAAGAATTTACCGACACCTTAGCTTTGAGTGCCACCTCCCTAAATGCCAGAAGGTGGGAGTAGTGAGAAACTTAATAGGCATAGGGCACCAACGGCCATTCGTCCCCATATGACCATCAGGCGCCTGTTGGTACACCCAAAACATAAAGTGGAGCCAAAAATAGATCAAATCGATGAACTGCAAGACCTGTGGTGCTAGGTATATTTGGGAATACGAGATTGTTCAAAACGAGGTAAAATATCAATTTTAACCATTAACAAATCCCAATTCAAACGCAAATGTGGTGGTTATTTAGGACGTAAATTTCACGCAATCTGCTATGCCGGCTATGGATATAAACATCTCACTTAAAGGGATACTCCAGTCAGTGAGAGATTCAGCGCATTTACTTATATCTTTATAATATATTGGTTGTGCTTAGTAATTGTGCACAAAGATCGTTAATAAACAATTAATTAAAGTAAAATTTTACCAGAAACACTCCATGTTGGATTCAGGGCGCTGCCATATTGAGACTTATGCGCCAGTGACGTAAACCGCTTACGTCACTGGCGCATGCATGTTCGAACATCCTATGTCTGTCCAATGATATTTGATGTATCCAGTACGTCGCGGATTGCTTATGTCTCTATTACAATTATTACCGAAGATTCCGCCAATCCTTGCCTTTTTCAACAATGCGCCAGTGAAGTAAACGATTTGGCTTACGTCACTGGCGCACAAGTCTCAAGATGGCAGCACCTAGCTGAATCTAAGATACCAAGTTTTTGATACCATTAAACTATAAATAATTGTTTATTAACTATATTTGTGCACAATTACTAGGCGCAACCAATACAGTACAGTTATGTAAGCTAATACTGTGAATCTCTCACTGACTGGAGTATCCCTTTAAAACACCTTACATGATTGAAAGTATCGTAATCAGCTGCGAACTGAAAACCCTAGGCACGTGTGCGGTCACGATTTCTATCAAATGGCGCTGTCGAATTAACATCACTAACTTGGCATATTGAACCTGTCGAGTCACGATATTCATTTCGGTTAAACAATCACATATTAGATAGGGAATTAATCAACATTATATAAGGAGTACTAAAGATAGACAATTAAATGTGTTTTTAATGTGGCATACCAGATGAGTTGTGTGCAAGTGAAATGGTAGAGGCAACGTTCCCATTCGGACGAAAATCTGATTGGGAGGGAACAAAACACTAGGCAACGAATCCAACAAAGGAACAAGCCACATAAAGGAAGCGCGTATAGGAGTAGGGAGGTAAATTATCCACTCAATCAAGACGCGGGAAATTATGAACTCTCCAACGTGTACGATGACACCGCGTCACTAGGGTACTAAAGAAGCTGACGTATTACGTGAAGGAATGATTTACAACCACAAGGTGAACATCGTGCTGGATATTGGAATTGTTTCTGTGTTTAGCCAATGTCTTTGAAGACATTGGCAGTGTTAAATTACTCGCATTGAAGTTCGTGTCAGACTGAGTATCGTCTTCGCTGTTTTCCGACAAATCCTGTTCCTCTTGCGTCGCGTTTATCTTCATCATCCGTCGTTTAAGTTCTTCTTTCAGCTTCCGCGATTCAACTTCGCGTATTCTGCGCATGTTCTGGATGTCGCGAAGATGTTCAGATAGAAGCCGATTGAAATCGTCTGGCGACAGTTTGTCTCGTCGTGCCCATGTGGTCTGGACAAACGCGTCATTACTCTCTCTGGTGTCCTGGTGGAAGCAACATATGCAGTGAACATTTCCGCAATTGATATAGACTTAGTTCATCGATAATTCGGTTCTTTTGTATCTAAAATGTGTGAATAATGTTAATGACACACATCTATTTGCAACAAGTTTAACAAATGTGCGTACATTTGTTTATATAGGCAACAAATATTTACTTTAGCTGTTCAGTAGTTTAACTGGCTAAAGCAAGTTGCCGCCTCGTCCAATGAACGTGTGGCTAACATGTGTTTGAGAGAACAAGAAGAGTCGACAACATAGAAACATGAACACAGTTGACCCTGTGGTCTTCATGAGAGGAAGAAAAGAACAATAGCACGCCCTCATTACGTGCGCCATTCACCAGAATAGAAGATAGCAGAGTGAAGTCCACAGTGTATGGGAAGAAGAATATGAATTTTATATGAGACGAAGCTGCTGTGGCTATACAGGGACATGGATAGCTGAAACTTCGTTTCAGCTATCAATGTCCAATTAATTTCAAATTGCATATAATTGTGATAACTGTTGTCAGTGGTGTCTTGCTCTACGGTGGGCAGGAACTAATGTTATTATAATTTTGGCTTCGTTAAAGAAATTTATACGCCAACCTAAGAGAAGCTGTCGATCATTTCAGCGACAGATTTGTTTAAGCCAACCTGGGAAAAGCTGTCGATCATTTCACCGACAGATTTGTTTACGCCAACCTGGGAAAAGCTGTCGATCATTTCAGCGACAGATCGCAAGAGTGTGTCGTTGTTCTCGACGTTGTCGCCGACTGCCGCATCCACGCAGTTGGTCCCCACTTCTGTGGCCGCGTCTGCATTCTGGCTGGCCGTCTGAAAACACGGCAATATTATGTTTGTCTGAGCGCGCACGCACGCACGGGAGGGAGAGAGAGGGAGTGGGAGTGGGAGAGGGGAGAGGGGAGAGGGGAGGGAGGGGAGAGGGGAGAGGGAGAGGGAGAGGGAGAGGGGAGAGGGGAGACGGCAGACGGCAGACGGCAGACGGCAGACGGCAGACGGCAGACGGCAGACGGCAGACGGCAGACGGCAGACGGCAGACGGCAGACGGAGAGGGAGAGGGAGAGGGAGACGGAGGTGAAGAGGGAGAAGGAGATGCAGTGGGAGAGGGAGACGGGAAGGAGACGGAGAGGGAGACGGAGCTGTGATGGAAAAGAGGAAACGACAAGTTCACAGGGACACAAAGGAAAGACGAGACACAATATCCTGTTATAGTTGGGCGTGACTGTATATCAAATCTACCTTAGGACAATGTAGTTGCATTTAACGTGTGTTAGTTGACATTTGGTTGATGTGAGTACGTACAGTTGTATGTGACGCTTGGCTAGTGTTGTTCGTCAATAAAGTCTTCTCGTCACAAGCCTCGTGTTGACATGCCGCTGTCGTCACGTCACGTGTTCCAGGTTCTGGGCCGGTTGCTGCGTCTTTCTTCCCAGACGTTTGAGCCTCGCAGCCGGCATCCAACATGACTCGCTGCTGGCCAGGCAACGACCCTGTGGAAGTTGCGACGCTGGATGAAGCGATGCCATCTGTCGCTGCAGCAGTAAATGACCGTCATTTACATATCCTAGCATATAGTTAGAATGTGTGTGAGTGTGTATATATATATATATATATATATATATATATATATATATATATATATATATATATATATATATATATATATTATATAAATGCGAATGCGAATGCGAATGCGAATGCGAATGCGAATGCGAATGCGAATGCGAATGCGAATGCGAATGCGAATGCGAATGCGAATGCGAATGCGAATGCGAATGCGAATGCGAATGCGAATGCGAATGCGAATGCGAATGCGACGACGTTCACGGTGGTCGGCAGCGCATCGCTGAAATGAATCTCGATGCACAGGTTGCCCTTTTGTACCAGATGGGAGCAGGCGCCAGCGCAAGCGTCTGGCGTGAGATCCAGTCAGAAGAAGATCTAGCCATGACGGAAGTCGACGCGAGACAATCCGTTTCATTCATCATTTCACACTTTACCAGTCGAGGTGAACAGGTTGAGGTAGCTTCTAACGAACGTCGGAAAAATTAGGCTGAAAAGGTTTCGATGGTATCTGTTGACGTTCCACGTATACGGCGAGGAAGTTCATGTCGTTGTTCTATATAGGCATGGTACGGGTGTTTGTTTTAGGTGCAGTTGTAGGCGTGTGGAATGGAGTAGACGTAGCGCATCGGATACTGCGTTTTGGTGGGTAACAGTTATATTTTGACCCGTCGTATCGACCACGCGACTCCGAACGATCTTGTCTCGTCGAGTCACGAAGCCCGCGTTGGCCGCCTCTCCTGTAACGATCACGACGGCGTCCTTACGATTGGCCATGTCCTTGTGTCACAGTTGACCCATCAGCTGCGTCTCCTTGGCATCGTCGCCGTAACTCAGCAACGTGTCGATGTAGGCGCGGTACGGATACGTGTTGGTCGACGGTGTCAGGAGTGTTCCTTTCAGGTAGATGTCGACCTGACTGAAGATCGAATGAAGCCAGTTATCCATCGGACCCACGGGATTGCCAGCATCGAGGTTGGTTCCATCGGGTCTCGTCACCTACGCTTGAACGTGCAGCATCGTGCTTGCGCCAGAGATCCAGGTAATCATCTCCGGATGCGGGAATCACGAAGTTTATAGGTCCACCCGACTCGACAGAAGACAGTGGTTGATGCTGCACCGTGCGACTGTCAACGAACGAAGCTGGCCTGACTCGGAGGTACGGTAAAGAGATCGAGCTAACTCTTGACCCCTCGCATGATTGTCTATGCACGAACGCCATCGTCGAATATGCGACGTCGACTATGCGACACGTTCTTCTTGGTCGTTCGTCTCCCTGCTGTATTAACACGTTTTGTGACGACATGGAGGACTGTCGATGGTCTGATACGTGTCGTACATCGCTTCACTATCGAGTCCGTGCGCTACAGTTTATTGACTGGCACCGCCATCTTTTGCAACTCCGGTTCATAGAACGTTTCGTCAAGTACCTCGCCGAGATCGTCCGTCAATCGATAGACGGGTGGATCAGACGGATGCACCTCGCGTATCGTGAATATTCCTCGGACCAATTCGCCATGTACCATTTATCGAGCCGTTTCTTCAGCCTGCTGATACGCACGCGATCCTCCGCGGAACTTGGGTACACCCTTTCCGCCGTGACCACCGTAGAAGCGCTGTCACACATCTCTCTTTTTCTGGATCGATGCGCTCACCTGAGATGGCGGCATGTCGATACTCCGGTGGGGTGTATTGTATGAGCGTACGAGGTCCTGAAGAATGTCTATGTATCGCCACATGCGAGTCTTCAGTGTATGACTGAATCCCTCCACGATGCCTGCCGTTGTTTCCTCGTTGTGCGTCGCGAAATGGTGTCGATCACCGTGAGTAGAGACGACGTGCCGTCATGGTCTCTTTTTAGACTGGACACGTCAAAGTGGCCTGCCACTGTTTGGTTGCGTCCACCTACCAGGACATTTCATCGCTTGATACGCGTTCTCGTCTGTTTTGTGTAGGGTATAATCGTTCTGTTCCGATAGCCATTGTTCGACTTCTTCCTCGGTACAAAATATATTAGGTACAGATCGTTATATGGTTGTAGCGGCGCGGTGGAAGCGCGGTTGAAGGGCGGAAGGTCAAAGGTCAAATGTGGGTCAAAGGTCATGTAGCGCCCCCGTGCGGATAGGTCAAGAACGAGCATTGTCAAATTCGTGCACCTTATTTTTAAAATTAGGTTAAAGAAGGGTCAAATGTCATGTAGCGCCCCTGGCAGACATGTGGTGAACTACAAACTAGGTCAAAGAACAAGTGGAGCCATCTGACGGATATGGGACCTACATACTGGGCATGGTAGCGATCGTGAACTACAATTTTATGTTGTCGGAAGACATTCCGCACGCGCAATGACCTAAATCGGTTACCCATTACCAGAAGATGGGCAACATATGATTACATGTGCAATGTTCTTTGTCGGTGACTTGTTTTTTTTTTAATAACGGTACGTACAAATACCATGTTTTGTTATAGATAGCTTAAATGTTAAAGTATACCTTACAAGAATAGACTATGAAAGTTGTCACGTGACAACATGTGTGGCGGACTGACAACAAAGTTAATAATCATGTGTGTAATAAGGGTGACCATATTTCACGCAACGGGACTTGGGTGAAAGCTAGAATATGTTTAATGCGATTAAACAGTGAAATGGTAAGAAGGCGGAGGTTAGTTATAGCACGTTATGAATGTCCCCGGTTGTATTTCCTTCCGTATAACGTTCCACTGTGTATAACCACAGCAGTAGCCTGGGTTACGAAGGCCCAGTGAGAATGACGACCCCCGTCAGTGCCCGGTTTTCCATGCTGCCCTGTCTCCCCTGCTTCAAGATAGAACACGAAATCACAACTCGTGCGTTTTCAGCCGCGCCAACATATCTTGACTATTCGTTGTTGCATTGCTGCAAGAATGGTGTTTTTGGCACCAGCGCACCTGTCTACTGTCTCATTGTATCAAGTTCGCTGACAAAAAATCTAGAGGTCACAGGGTGCATTAGTTCACTGTTGTAATATTGGACAGCGACATTGTGGTTATGAGATAGGTAGATGGAATTATATGCAAATAAGATATTGCATAGGTTAGTCGCATACGTGAGAAAGAAACCAAAGTGGCCTACGTCTCTAACATATACATTTATCAACATTCTCCTGGAAGACAAATATAATAAAATAAGAATTTCTAGACCTTATTCTCAGTATATATATATATATATATATATATATATATATATATATATATATATATAGTTATATATATATATATATATATATATATATATATATATATATATATATATAACACTGAGCATGCGCAAAGATATGCAGGTGACCTACGTGAAGAACGTGACCCAAGTTGTCTACGTGCAGAACGTGATCTTGAAGTTTGACCATGACGTCGACCTTTGACCTTGATGTCTGATCTTGACCCAATTATGTATTTGATGATTTGATCTCCACCAGTGTGGGAACCTGACTATTCTTAGACCTAGTTCAAAGATAAGACACGTATATTTTTTGGGTATTAATTCATGACCTATCCGTCCGATGGCTCCACTTGTTCTTTGTCCTAGTTTGTAGTTCACCACATATCTGTAAGGGGGCCCTACATGACATTTGACCCTCCTTTAACCTAATTTAAAAAGACGCACGAATTTGGACAATGCGAGTTCTTGATCTGCCCACAAGGGGGCACCACCAGTTCATCAACTATCCGCTGGTGCGCTACATGACCTTTGACCCATATTTGACATTTGACCTTCCACCCTTCCACCGCGCCAACCATATAACGATCGGTACCTACTATGCTACTCACGTTCGATAGGACGGAATGTGGCGCGTCTCAGGATCTCCATTCCCTAGTAACTTCCCACCGTTGTTGGATCGAAGTACACACTACGAAGTCTGGTGCATCGCTGACGGTGCGGCGGCGGTGGAACCACGGTGACGAGAGACGAATCAGATAGTCAGGGGTAAGTCCGGTCAAGACGTGTGAAATTCGGCGTAGGCGATAGCGACGAAAAAGCAATGCCACGTGTTCTCCTCCGGTGTGGTGACGGTCATTTTGCTACCGATTCAACTTTTAAAAAAACCTCTCCCGTTCCTCCAGAGTTCCGCGTCCTTCCGCCGGAGAGTAGGTGTGATGGATTGTTCCATTCCTCGATGTCGTCGCGTGAAGGATGTCCAACGCAGCACGCGTCGCGCGCTGCCGAACGTTCGCGGTGGTTGACGGCCGCTGCGGCTGCTGCTGCTGCTGCGCTAACACCACTCGTCGTCTTCTTCGTCTGGTGAATGTGGGCTTTCCTGGCTTCGTTGCCTACCAACTCAATTGGTAGATTGCGTAGCCTGCCACCCCGTCAGATCACCGGTGGTCTTTATCTGGCGCAAAAGATCGTTGACGAGATCCACCACGTTATTTCCGGTCACTGGTACTCCATCGTGGATGAGGTCTCTGCGCGCGCGGTCCCCGCAATATCTCGTTTGAGATGCTCCATCAATCGCCTGGCTATGGGTCGTTTGAAGTCTGGGCACGCTGTCGCCGACTTCCGCGTTGATATCTCCCGCCCCCGCCTCCGCGGTCGCAGCCGCCCGGTGTGCCTTCGTTCATCGCGACCATGCGTACCAATTCTTTGACGCGCCTACTGACCATCGCGTTGTACCATTGCAACACCTGCTTGTACATGATGACCTTGTCCCGATCGGTGAGATTTCGTCGTTCCAGTATGTCCTTCACCTCGTCGTCGAGAACCTGTACCATGTTGCCTAGGATATCCGTTGTCATCGGTGGCGCTTGCTGCTGGTGGTGTACCCGCGAAGACTGTCCAACAATCTCGGCTGTAACAAGGCCATTTTCCTCGCGTGCTCCATCGTCTACTCGAGGAGCACCTCTTTGTGTAAGGGGAGAATTATCAATTCGGCCAAAGGCGCCAGCAAAGCCGATAGGAATCCACCGATCTGGTTGTTTCCTCGAAGCAAGATGCAACATCTTCTGGCCGCCGACACAACTCTCCGCGTCAACTCCGTCGCCGCTGCAACGTAGTCAAGGGAATGTTCTTGTTCAGTCAGTATGTTGTAGGCGGGCACACTCGGCTAACCCGCAAAGAAGATAGCCGTCGGCGTTGGCGATGATGGTTCCCCTTAATTTCGTGCACTTGTACCTATTCAACGCCTGAATACAGAGAACGTCTCTTCGCGAGCTCGGACGTCCTGTCAATGAAGAATCGAAGCGCATGCGGTGTCTGTTTGTACCTTCGGTAGGTACACGTTTTGAACGTCGCCGTACGGAAAGATGTTTCCACAACTACATGTTTCCACAACTAGTCACCACACTTTCTACATCGATAGGACTGACAGTACATGTTGACGTTTTCTATATAGGAGAAGTGCGTCTCGTAGAAGTTCAGGTACAATGGGTCGGAGTAGTGACACAGGGGACGTCGAACGAGCTCGGCGGTCGTCGTTTACCCGCTTCTTCCGACTCGACCAGTTTGTATACGCATACATTCGTCTCGAAAGTCTTCCCCACACGATAGAGATCCCGCATCGTGACTCCGGTAACGTTTTCCACAGCCACATCGTCCTTGTCGTCTTGAGTGTATCGATCATAGAGAGCCTTCACCGTGGGTTCCAGGTGATATCGATTGCAGCCAGCCACGATGTATAGCCAGACATCGGAAGAAACACAGGTTGTCCGTGTACTTCTTGGAATTGTGAGATTCCTTGACCAGCATTTGTTTTTATTGATGTAGCTCGGAAGTGCAATGCCAACACACCCTACCGCTGACCCGCTGCGAATCTGGACATTGATTGATGGCCCGCTGCAAGACGTCGGATTCTTAGATGCGTTCGAGGAATGCATCAAAGTATTCGCTGTTTGTGACAAGAACGGGTTATCCACACATCGACCGCAACAGTTGGAAGTGGAATGAGAGTATGTGAATCTCCCTGTGATCTTGTTCTTTAGAACAAATCCGTAACTGAGATTGATCTTGAATACAGAGGTTTGTTCTTGAAACATGATCTTCTTGGCGGGTGTAGGATACCGGTGTCTAGCGTTTTCGATCGGTAGTTTTGTCGGCTCCGAAGACGTCCTCTCACGTTTTCGGATCGTTAACCAATGGCCTCTGACGACGTGTAGCAGGACTGTTGATAGGTCGTCGCTGAACGAAAGTCGCGCTGGTGGATCTGTCGGATCTTCCTCGGTAACGCTCGGTCGGTCGCGTGGTTTCCATCACCTGGGTAATAGCGGATCGACAGGCTCTTTAAGTCTACCGCACACCATCTTGATGTCATGTGACGCATACATTGTTTCGTGTAGTAAAATGTTTTTCGCATCTTACACATCGGTGGGACTTCCTTTTGTCTGAATCGTCAGATGATGTCCCTCGCCCTGGTGGTTGGCTGTAGGCTTGTTCATTGATGTGGGATGTTGAAAACTCATTTGGCGGGGTTGTGATGGACAACCCCGCAAATACGACAGGAGTGTTGTTTTATATCGAATCAATCTACAACAGTATCAAATAAATTACCAGAAGAGTTGAAGAGGAGGCGCGAACTAGCAGCCAATATATACAAGACTTGATATGAGTGGGATGTTATGAGAACAAATGAGCGTACGGCTACAAGATGTAGGTAACAAACAGACAGAGATACAGACACAGACAGAGATAGGGCAGAGACAGAGACATAGACAGATACAGAATTGAGAGAGAGACAGAGACGAGACAGACAGACAGACAGACAGACAGACAGACAGACAGACAGACAGACAGACAGACAGACAGACAGACAGACAGACAGACAGACAGACAGACAGACAGACAGACAGACAGACAGACAGACAGACAGACAGACAGACAGACAAAGACCGAGACAGAGAGACAGAGAGACAGAGAGACAGACAGACAGACAAAGACCGAGACAGAGAGACAGAGAGACAGAGAGACAGAGAGGCAGAGAGACAGAGAGACAGAGAGACAGAGAGACAGAGAGACAGAGAGACAGAGAGACGTGAGACAGAGAGACAGAGAGACAGAGAGACAGAGAGACAGAGAGACAGAGAGACAGTGAGACAGAGAGACAGAGAGACAGAGAGACAGAGAGACAGAGACAGGCAGAGACAGAGAGACAGAGAGACAGAGAGACAGAGAGACAGAGAGACAGAGACAGGCAGAGACAGAGAGAGTTAGAGAGATTGTATTGTAATTATCATTATCTTTTAGTAACATCTGGATAGTAACGAGTATTCATTATTGCTGTTTTAGTCATTCATTCTGTTATGTTTTATTAATACACAAACTATACTTACAAACTATAACTTACCTCCTTCAGAATCAAATTCGCTTTGTCTCTTTAGGGTTCGTGTAGACCAACGGTAGAAAGATAAACGTCAACGACGCGTCACGTCGAACTTCGTGGCAGGTGATGTGCAACCAACTTTCAACCATGGTATTTACACAAAAACGACGGCAGACAACAATAACATAATTTAACTCGTTATCAAGATAAGCTGTGGTCACGGGATTCATATGACCGTCAGCACGACCCGTTATCTAGTGCAGTTTAAGATAACCAGTGGTCATGCCGGTGTATGATTACCGATTGTTTTGGTAGAGTACCCAAAGGTTGGTGATAGCGTTAACTTAGAACGCGTATATATTCTTTTTCATATCATAGTCTGAGTGGACGTTGACATATAAGAAGCATCGCATAGTGTTTTGAAACAATTATAACTTTTTTCTCTCATCAGCGCGATATGTTTGACATTGTGAACTAATAATGTTTGTTGTGTCTGTTTCATCTCATCGTTGGGACGATCACATGATGTTTTGGATTGAGTTATTTGTTTCACTCTCAACATATGTTAGTCTAAACACAATAACAAGATGTTTCTTCGATATGTCTCATTCGATTTATTTAAACCCTTCGTTTGTGAAACTACGTTGACTCAACGAATACAAAAAATAAGCATGTGTGACCTAATTTCATGTGATAAATTTAGATGCGGGTGGTTGGAACACAAAATGTGAGTACAGCTAATTTATATGATATAGACACAAAGACTGTATAATTAACCATGATTTCAATGTACTTATATCTAAAGAATGTGATCGTACCAGACTGTCTAAGTGTAAGTTGCACTTCTGACAACACTATAATAAAGCTAATGTGTTTTTATATTTGAATTATGTTTAACAACAGTCTCGTTACCTGTATTTACAAGATAATGTACAGACATAACGTGAGCGCGTATGCGTGAGTGCATGCGTGTGTGCGTGTACACTATGTGTGTATGTCTTTGCGTATCGTGTCTATGTGTGCGCGCGTATGTGTGCGTGGGTGCATGAGTACGTGCGTGTGTATGCGTACGTACGGCAATGAGTATATATATATATATATGTGTATATATATATATATATATATATATATATATATATATATATATATATATATATATATATATATATATATATATATATTTCCATGGTTATTTTTGCGTGCGCTGTTATGTGGACACTATAACTATACAGCAGCTTTTGTGTAACTAGGCAGTGTTGATCATTGGATCAACTCAAAACTCCACAAGGCATAGCCTGGAGTTTAGTCGTCCTTTGAAGCATTTTGCAGCTAGCATTCTTGTTCACACATGACAATAAGACAGGCCGTTTTTTTTGTAATTTATGTATTATTATTTAAAATAAAATAAGTTATGTTTACATTTAACGCAATAATTGTATTAACTATGCCAACAGCTCAACAACACACATAACACAAACAAACTTTCACATTCTGATGTGATCACAGAAAATTAATGAGCATTCGCATTTGAATCAACTAATCTTAGTCTGATATATATATATATATATATATATATATATATATATATATATATATATATATATATATATATAATAATTGAGTCATATATTATATTGATAGATTAATGTATTAGATTCACGGTACCTGTGCGTTATTTTAATACAGGTAGACCCGTTTTAACTAATAAATTATCATTTTGAAAATAACAGTTAATTTACTTAATAAGTAGTAACAGCCATGAATTGATAAGTACATTTCTTTCAACACACAGTATTCGGACAAGGGTAAGCTCTAACCTGTATCACGATCTGGTTGTGTTCCGCTTAAATTTGACCCGGTACTGTTGAGTTCAGCGTTGATCTGCTCGATTACTTCCTGTCGTCTGCGCACGTGCGTATCTAACAGGTGACGGATGTCGTCGTCAGATAAATGTTCCTGGGCTTGTTGTAACTGGTTGGCGAAATCGTGATCGAGTTCAGCAAGCTCCTGTATAAATGTTTAGTATAAAATGCGTATTGATGAAACGTATGAAATAAATTACGTTAATGTATGTCTACTCCTTTACGTCTGTTATTGAACATTTGACTTTAAATGTAAATATATATTATTGAACTTCTGACATGAACTACAGTAATAATTCGTTTATGTTTGAAATTAAGCTATGTTACGTTACTCAAATGCTGTGCACGTTTAAAATATATAAACACTAAAGTCGTTGCCCGGTCTGCAAATCGCTCATTTAATGGTGTGATGGCTCATCTGTTGGGAGTGTGAATTGGGTGTCACGATGCTACTGCGTCTACTCGTTCTCATGCCCATGAAGCACATAGACATCACTTACGACCATTCGTTGCTTCAAGGTTGTGTTTGTGGAGTTGCTTGTGTGTTCTGCTGGAGCGACGTCTGACTCAGGCGACTGAAAACCAAAGCACGATGGTTTAAGCCTACCGTGTCTGTGTGAATGGTAACAGGTGGATAATAACAGTTTAATGTTAATAATTGGGATTTGGCTTGTGGAACGTTGGAAACTTCTGTTCGTAAAACTTCTGCTCGTATTTGGAATAGTTTGCTCCAGGATAGGATAAGGCCATTCGCACATGTACATTCGAATGTATAACAAAAAACTGTAATGCATGAGTGACATTGATAATTGACGGGCTAGAGCCGTTCCCCACCTGTGCACTAAAACGTGAGACTGGTTCTGTAGCATGACTACCAGACACAACAACGTTTCCACGCCATTCAAAAATACGTCACAAAAGAGCAATTAGTTATAATACAGTTGTTAGTTTAAGGCCAGGCACGATTTTGTGAACACATTTGACAAAACTATTATTTTTGCCCTTAACATAAGATGATATTAGTTTATTTAGCCAAATAAACGTAATACAACATAATGTGAAACTTTATGTCGTCCAAAAGTGTCAGTGTCTCTATTTTTCAGTATTTAGCATGGCCTCCTTTGTTGTCAGTGACTGTCTGGCATGATAGAAACCATAGAGTCGCAATGCTCCTTGGTGATTTCGGTGACCCAAACATCCTTGATAACTTGTTTCAAGTTTTGAAAACTTCATTGTAGACCACAGGTCTCCAATGGGATTTAGATCTCGGCTGTTTCCAAGCAATTCCAGCTCCGATTTCGGCGGGATAATTTGGTTGTAGATGGCAGGCAGATGGTATCCCTGGTATCCGAAATCTGAGCCAACACGTGACACCAGTCCGTGAACAAGGCCCGTCGCTGACGGGTCGAAACGTCGTACTCATCGACAATTACGCTCCAAAGTAAGTTAAATAATTTATACAATAAACCATTCTTGGAGCCATGAACAATATATTCAATATTGTTGTATGGTCGATTAATCTGAAACAACACTTTCTTCAACTGTGCGAGAGTCCAGTGGCGATGTCGTCTGGCAAAGTTCAGTCTCTTTTTCATCACAGGTATCAGGCGTGGCTTTCGAGCCGGCTTGCAGGACTTGAGCCAAACTTCCTTGCTGAGAAGTCTCAAAAACGAGAGACTGACACTTATTTCTCTATATCTTAAACGTAAAGCAGCCGGAGGTTTCTTGCATGAACTCACTGGCGAGCGGATCAGGGTGCGTCTCATTCAGTGGTCATCCCTAAGCGTAGTGTTCTGTTGATGACCACGCCTTTTATTGTCACGAAAGTGCCATCAGTGTTGAATGTGACGATAGCGTAGTGCACGGCTGTCTTGGAATATCGTAATTTAGCACCACTGTCTCGTTCCGTATATCCTTCTTCACGTCGAGTCATTGTTAGCGCTCTTAAACCCTCTGTCAAAGAATATTTTTGCCCATTTCAGGGATGAAAACAAAACTGAAAAACACCAAATCGACACAGACAGCAGCATACACATAACCTGAAAGTACAAACTAGGCGTACTGCTTCAAGGTCCAAACAGGATGTTGCAATCCAGACATTATCTTAAGCAATCTGATGCCATACCATAAAATGCTTATCTATCGTGCCTGGTCTTACACTTTTGCAAATGACTGTAGAATCGTTATGTGAGGACCGTGCAGCGCGGGGAACCGAATAGCGAGCTACCATCGTTATGTGAGGACCGTGCGGCGCGGGGAACCGAATAGCGAGCTACCATCGTTATGTGAGGACCGTGCGACGCGGTGGCCCGAATAGCGAGCTACCATCGTTATGTGAGGACCGTGCAGCGCGGTGGCCCGAATAGCGAGCTACCATCGTTATGTGAGGACCGTGCGACGCGGTGGACCGAGTAGCGAGCTACCATCGTTATGTGAGGACCGTGCGACGCGGTGGCCCGAATAGCGAGCTACCATCGGTATGTGAGGACCGTGCGACGCGGTGGACCGAATAGCGAGCTACCATCGTTATGTGAGGACCGTGCAGCGCGGTGAACCGAATAGCGAGCTACCATCGTTATGTGAGGACCGTGCAGCGCGGTGAACCGAATAGCGAGCTACCATCGTTATGTGTGGACCGTGCGACGCGGTGGCCCGAATAGCGAGCTACCATCGGTATGTGAGGACCGTGCGACGCGGTGGACCGAATAGCGAGCTACCATCGTTATGTGAGGACCGTGCAGCGCGGTGAACCGAATAGCGAGCTACCATCGTTATGTGTGGACCGTGCGACGCGGTGGCCCGAATAGCGAGCTACCATCGGTATGTGAGGACCGTGCGACGCGGTGGACCGAATAGCGAGCTACCATCGTTATGTGAGGACCGTGCAGCGCGGTGAACCGAATAGCGAGCTACCATCGTTATGTGAGGACCGTGCAGCGCGGTGAACCGAATAGCGAGCTACCATCGTTATGTGAGGACCGTGCAGCGCGGTGAACCGAATAGCGAGCTACCATCGTTATGTGAGGACCGTGCAGCGCGGTGAACCGAATAGCGAGCTACCATCGTTATGTGAGGACAGTGCAGCGCGGTGAACCGAATAGCGAGCTACCATCGTTATGTGAGGACAGTGCAGCGCGGTGGCCCGAATAGCGAGCTACCATCGTTATGTGAGGACCGTGCGACGCGGTGGACCGAATAGCGAGCTACCATCGTTATGTGAGGACCGTGCAGCGCGGTGAACCGAATAGCGAGCTACCATCGTTATGTGTGGACCGTGCGACGCGGTGGCCCGAATAGCGAGCTACCATCGGTATGTGAGGACCGTGCGACGCGGTGGACCGAATAGCGAGCTACCATCGTTATGTGAGGACCGTGCAGCGCGGTGAACCGAATAGCGAGCTACCATCGTTATGTGAGGACCGTGCAGCGCGGTGAACCGAATAGCGAGCTACCATCGTTATGTGAGGACCGTGCAGCGCGGTGAACCGAATAGCGAGTTACCATCGTTATGTGAGGACCGTGCAGCGCGGTGAACCGAATAGCGAGCTACCATCGTTATGTGAGGACCGTGCAGCGCGGTGAACCGAATAGCGAGCTACCATCGTTATGTGAGGACCGTGCAGCGCGGTGAACCGAATAGCGAGCTACCATCGTTATGTGAGGACCGTGCAGCGCGGTGAACCGAATAGCGAGCTACCATCGTTATGTGAGGACAGTGCAGCGCGGTGGCCCGAATAGCGAGCTACCATCGTTATGTGAGGACCGTGCAGCGCGGTGAACCGAATAGCGAGCTACCATCGTTATGTGAGGACCGTGCAGCGCGGTGAACCGAATAGCGAGCTACCATCGTTATGTGAGGACAGTGCAGCGCGGTGAACCGAATAGCGAGCTACCATCGTTATGTGAGGACCGTGCAGCGCGGTGAACCGAATAGCGAGCTACCATCGTTATGTGAGGACCGTGCAGCGCGGTGAACCGAATAGCGAGCTACCATCGTTATGTGTACCGAATGCGTATTGGAACGAAGCATATAAGTGACTGCTACAGTAGTTCGGGGCCGGAATGTATCACTGTTTTAATCTTAGTTATGCCTACCACTGTGTGTTTATATGGTATTGTTACACCGTATTTTAGGCGGTTTGGAAATAGGCTGGCCTATATTTATTTAGTCGATTAGCAATTCTATGTACAGTAAAGTTTCGCTGTGGTTTTCAAACTGGGGGATTACGATTCCATGGGGTCGTTTGGCAATTTCAGAGCAGTCGTCCCATGACCCTGTTTAATGTTATGTCACGTAATTTAAATGCAATTAGAATTTAATCGTACATGATTTACTGAATGGGGATGCAATTATTTGGGCATCACTAATTTATGTGTCTCTGTAGAAACCTCACATCATTATGACTAATGGGGATAGTTGAACGTACTTTTGAGGGGAGAAAAGTGCAGGCAACTGTTGTGACAATGTGACGTTTAACTAACAATGTTCATCAAACACGTTCACTACGCAATGTGCTTCACATTTAGCATTCCTATTTGATGACATCAAACGAAAGGAAACCGTGTGATGAAGAAACCCTCTGGGTCATTGAAGCTGGGTGCAGGCAATGGGGAAATAAGTGCGCTCATTTCGAGCCTTTCAAAGAACTTTTGTCTGGATATAAACTTTGTTCATAAAATGTTTATATTCTGCACACAGGTGTGTGGCTGTCCAAAGACAGTGTTATCAAAATTAAAGAAGAAATTAGCATTTACCATTGGCTTAAAGTGACCCTGCTCTCTACTTGCCTACAAGATGTTTGATAATTACAACTAGTCTATCTGGTAGATATGTTCGGCAGCTCAATTATCTTAACTTTGAATATCAGTGAAAAGCTTGATCGTAAATATGTTGAACACATTTCAAACCAGCAGTCACACAACTGGATATGCAACGCAGCTATGAGTAACATAGTCGTGTTGGACACAACATCAGCATCCACCAGTGTCGGGGGAACACCGCGGCGACGGACGATACAACATTCGAGTTCCTGGAAGCCATGGAACAGGATGTTGTAATATTTCTACTTAATATTGAGTGAAAACACAGGCTACCAACAACTGACCTGTATATCCACTGTCTTACCTACACGTGATGAGTTTGATTCTACTTAGACAGAACTTATGGGATTTAACAAAAACAGGCGCATGAGTGAAATTTGACATTAACATTTTCATATATATTGTGGGAAATGAGTCAAGCTAACTACCCTAAACTTATGTGATTCGGTTTCCGTATCAGTTGCATCAGTTGTGAAGTTGTGCTATCCAACTGCCTATACATCAAGGCAATATCTTGGAACAAGAGGCAAGTGGATTAAAACATTCGATATAAAAAGGTTTGTCAGTGCTATGCAACATCATGTGTTTAACTGAAAAATAGATATAATAACATATTTTGTGTGCATCAGCTATATAATTGACTACAAATAATGATGTGTCCTCTGAAAAAGACCGCATTTTTAAATATCTGGTTGTTCTTTTTTAGTATGTTTGGTGAAGTTTTGGAGAAATTATGTCAAAAGCAGTAACTGCGCAATAAGATTTGACAAACACTGATTGTACATCGTATGGAACATCATCGAAGCTTACAAAACAACGTCAATATCACCGAATTTAAGCGCATAAATAAGATGTTTAACAAATGCGAAAAATGTCCTACTCCGTTTGCGTGCTGAAAGCGCAAATGAGGTGATACGTGCCTAGCCGCTAGACGGCAGCATGGTGCACAAACTAAGCATGCCCGAGACCCAATATTAATAAAGGTGGAGCCCGAGTAATGCTTAATCATGTTTTATAGTTGGCCTAAACTGCCTTAAAAGATAGAGTAAATGTAACTGCTATAAAACAACTAAACCTATCTGAGAGCTGAATGCTGAGCTACTAGATGTACCTGACAGTTGTAACCGGACGTCGTCTGCGTCAGTTTTGATTCAGTTCGCTGCAAGTCAGTCTCCAGTCTGGCGATTTCCTCTTGACAACTCTTGATGAGTGCATCACTAAATTTCGACCTGACGTTTGACCTGGTTGTCATGCCCGCAGTTCTCGTTTGCTGCGAGAGTCGATGCGAGAGCAGAAAACGCAGGTCATCGATGTGCTGCAGCCAACAAAGATGTACAAGATAAACTTTACGGAATGCTAATTAAGTTGTATTGTTTGTTTCCGCTAGAATGATACACGATGAAAGTCGAAGAAGGAAACATTCAGCGGCATAGTGCATTCGCACCCGGGCGTAGTATCTGGGATTGCACAATCGCCGACCAACATTCTCGCTTGTACAGCTTCCGTAAAATGTACTTGTTTTATGACATAATAATCAACTCATGCATTACGCATACATCAGTGTTGCACTCGTTGCCTATATCTGGTTGTTCGTTCGTTCGTTCGTTCGTTCGTTCGTTCGTTCGTTCGTTCGTTCGTTCGTTCGTTCGTTCGTTCGTTCGTTCGTTCGTTCGTTCGTTCGTTCGTTCGTTCGTTCGTTCGTTCGTTCGTTCGTTCGTTCGTTCGTTCGTTCGTTCGTTCGTTCGTTCGTTCGTTCGTTCGTTCGTTCGTTCGTTCGTTCGTTCGTTCGTTCGTTCGTTCGGTCTGGTCGGTCGGTCGGTCGGTCGGTCGGTCGGTCGGTCGGTCGGTCGGTCGGTCGGTCGGTCGGTCGGTCGGTCGGTCGGTCGGTCGGTCGGTCGGTCGGTCGGTCGGTCGGTCGGTCGGTCGGTCGGTCGGTCGGTCGGTCGGTCGGTCGGTCGGTCGGTCGGTCGGTCGGTCGGTCGGTCGGTCGGTCGGTCGGTCGGTCGGTCGGTCGGTCGGTCGGTCGGTCGGTCGGTCGGTCGGTCGGTCGGTCGGTCGGTCGGTCGGTCGGTCGGTCGGTCGGTCGGTCGGTCGGTCGGTCGGTCGGTCGGTCGGTCGGTAGTAGGCTTAATCATAAGTTCACTGTTTCACTACCACTATTTACACTGTTACCTTTCCATCTTTGTGTTGTCAGTCGTTGGGGTTATGCTCTATGATAAAGCAAGGAATTAGCGACTACGCAACGTTTCTTGTAGATAGTTAGTCATATTCAACCAATTTCATTTCATTTTTGTCGCTGAGACACTGACCCGTTTCATTGCCGCTGCGTCTAGACGTCGTGTCTCTACTGAAGGCCGCTGTGACGAGCGTCGAAGGTAGGCGGACACGTCGGCCAGCGGCGCCGCTCGCCGTCGTGTGTCTGACCCGCCCACAGCTGCGGTTGTTGTTCCGCTTGTGTCGACCGAGTGTTGCGGCTTCCCGTCCGTCGAGCGCAGTCGTCTCGCTTGCTGGTACGCCTGGTAGCTGCCACGCACCCTGGAGACGGGGTCACTGCCAGACTGACGCAAGTAGTTCGACCCGGATTGTTGGCCAACTGAGCCATACGGGTCCGCCCCGAAGTCTCCTTCAATATTCTTCACAGGCACGGGTGTTCTCAGGCCCCGGCTAGCAGTGGGTCCCGCTTTCGAACTCCGGTTTGGCGTATGTCCACCGACGATGAACTGCTTACTTCTGTTGCCTGACGTCGGTTCCAAGTGCTGACTGGAACTACTTATATGCGACGTGTTTTGACGTTGATTTACTGCCCAGTTAACATGATCAGAACTACTTTCAGTCAGATCTGAAAGTTGATGAATGTTCCGTGCTGCAGCGGGACCGTGCGTGGTCGTTTCTGATTCATCTTCACTCGGCGTATTGTCACCATCATCGCCTTCAATGGAGGCACTTTCAATGCCCGAGTCGTTGAAAGTGATAACGAAAGCTGTTCCTTTCTTCTTGTTCTTCTTGATCTTCTTTTTGGGGGTCGGTGGAACAAGCGAGTCGATCGGCAAAAAGAATCCCTCAGCTTTCTTGTACATGTTGCGTCGTTTCTCAACAGTCTCATCACTTCCGCTACTCCCCATTTCACTTTCGGTGCTTCCGGTTGATTTCGAACTAGCTTCATCAGATGGGTATGAACTGTTGGCGACGTTCACCAATCCCATGAGGGAGCCATTTTTCGAGTACAGTGTTGCTGCCTGCCCACGGATATCCAAGTGGCTACCGCCGGCCACATCATCTCTCGACTTATTGGCGCCGTTCACGTCTCTCCTGTCGTGCTGATCGCTGGCACTATCCCGCACCCCTCGTCCCGGAGTCGATAGCTGATGTGTACGTCCGCTCGTGTTGGGTGGAGTTGTCAGTCGATGTGTATATCCGCCCGTGTTGGGTGGAGTCCTCAGTCCATGTGTATATCCGCCCGTGTTGGGTGGAGTCGTCAGTCGATGTGTATGTCCGCCCGTATTGGGTGGAGTTGTCGGCCGATGTGCCTGCCCGTCCGTGTCGGGTGGTGCCGGTTGTTGCGTGAGTCGCTGTTGTGGCTCGGCGAGGGCAGATCCAGTGTCGGGGCAGGCGTGATAACGAGAGAAACTGAGTCCGCCGGCCGCACTGGGCGACGCCCCCGGCGCGGCTACATGCTTGGGTGTCCGCAGGGCTGACGTGTTGTAGTCTACCTTGTGATCCCGAGTCGTGTTCTTCCCATTGAAGGCGTTATTTCTTGGAGCCTGCTGGGCACTGTGGTCGTATCTTACTCCTCTGGACTTCTTGGTTGTGTTTCCATGATCCAAGAGGTTTGGCAGGTTCGGGAACTGCGATGATGTGAGGCTCTTCGAGTGGCGGAGTCGGCCTCCACGGCGCTCGGGCATCGGGCCGCGCGGGTGCTGCTTGACGGTCGTATCGGTTCTGACGGCTGGCTTCACGAACGTCGCACTTCGACGTACTGGACCCGGTGCCTTGACCCCGCGACCAACAGTGCCAAAGATACGTATACTAGCACCGCCACCAAGGCCTGCACCACCGCCGGCGCCACCATCTCCATCATCGACCGGACAACCACCAAATCTACCGTCGCCACTTTCACCGTGCACACAGGTCCGACGTGCTCCCATCCCGCCCTGCTTGCTCTGCTTGCCCTGCTTGCTCTGCTTGCCCTGCTTGCCGCAACCGCACTGCTGCAATCTATCATCAATTCCGCTTCCGGAACCTCTGACCATTCCATTTCTGGTGCCACCGCAAGAGCATCCACTACTGCAGCCGCCGCCACCGGTTGCACGTATACCGTTGGCATGGTCTTTCTTTGTCTTGTTGGCAGACACGTGGATGGCATCGACACTGACCGAGTAGGGCACTGAACTTCCGCAGGCGGCGTCCTGCAACACGTATGCAACAGTCAGAAGTAACTATTCAGAAACATCTCCTGATGAAGGCCGCCGATGGCGGTCGAAACGTCGATGTGTATTAGTTGTGAAATAAGGAATCTTGCTTTAAAACAGCAATTCTAGAATGTGCCTTTTTATATCCCCATAAAGATATAACCACAATTTGTTTTTACTTTTCGAGTTATTGTTGTTTGAACGTAGCGTATTCACTATATCAGCGGTTGTTTGACAATATTGCGGTTATCAAACAACCGGCCGCGTATATAATGCAGGATGAAGCATTTGCGGTGTTCAAACGACAGTAACTCAAAAACAAAAAATACTTCTTATGTATATTCAGCAGCATATTTGTAGACAATATCTGTCAGGTGTTATTAAGAATAATTATATTTCATTATACCAATTTGATATACAGCGGCATTATATAGAATTAGAAAAACGGAATGTAATATGTTGCGATTTTCAGACGGTTGCAACTAAAACATTAAGAACATTCCAGCGTTCACCCATCAACAAAATGTGTAAGTTAAATCAGTTAGGTACGTTTAACGTAAAATTAACTGCATCTGCACATATAAACGCCAACTATAAATTTGAAATTGCTTTACTGGCTTACGAAATTAAAAAAGACAAGATGAGAGAAACGGGAGACGAGAGTGCCCTACCGTCAGCGACTCGGTGCTGCTGCTTGTCTCGTCATCAGGGCCTGTCGCCTCGTCTTTCATCCACGGCCTCGCGTCCGTGTTAGTGGCAATGACGTCGACAGACTTGCCGCCGCAACAACAGCTTACCCCGCTACCCATCTGTCGACCCTGAAACGAACGTAACATTATATAATGTACGCTTTACAAATCTATTCACATTTAGTGCACATTTAACGTCATTCTAGTTAAAGCAGAAATCCATTTTATTTCAATAACCAGTCCTAAATTTCTTGAGGACTGGATACTGCGCTATAGAAGAACTTACTTTTATTTTGTATGATCTGATCACGACCTCTGAGAAAGATCCTTGTCCAATTTCTTTTATTGGCTTACGCCTTACAAAGCTACGACAGCAGTTATCGCCACTGTTGACCTCTACTATTTTAACCTCTCTCCAAAAATACAGTAGTTATCGCCAGTATACTATGTTAACCTCTCTCCAACAGTACAAAGAACGCCACAGTGGTGACCTCTGTGGAGTGACGTAACACTTACGGCGTCAACATTCCTCCGACCGGTAGGTTTCAAAAGCAGATCGGGTACGTATAAATAACTATTAAAAACTACCATTGTGCTTTTATACATCGTTAATTGATAGAACAAAAGTGAACGGTCCTACAAAGTAAATCAGGCGAGTGAACCTCGGCACGCGGCAGGACAAACTGTCTTGTTGACCTCGGCACGCGGCAGGACAAACTGTCTTGTTGACCTCGGCACGTGGCAGGACAAACTGTCTTGTTCACCTCGGCACGCGGCAGAACAAACTGTCTTGTTGACCTCGGCATGCGGCAGAACAAACTGTCTTGTTGACCTCGGCACGCGGCAGGACAAACTGTCTTATTGACCTCGGCACGCGGCAGGACAAACTGTCTTGTTGACCTCGGCACGGGCAGGACAAATGTCTTGTTGACCTCGGCACGTGGCAGGACAAACTGTCTTGTTGACGAGGACGGGCCTCGCGCGGGAGAACAAACTGTCTTGTTGACATCGGCACGTGGCAGGACAAACTGTCGTGTTGACCTCGGCACGCGGCAGAACAAACTGTCTTGTTGACATCGGCACGTGGCAGGACAAACTGTCGTGTTGACCTCGGCACGCGGCAGAACAAACTGTCTTGTTGACATCGGCCCGTGGCAGGAACAAACTGTCGTGTTGACCTCGGCACGCGGCAGAACAAACTGTCTTGTTGACCTCGGCACGTGGCAGGACAAACTGTCTTGTTGACCTCGGCACGCGGCAGAACAAACTGTCTTGTTGACCTCGGCACGTGGCAGGACAAACTGTCTTGTTGACCTCGGCACGCGGCAGGACAAACTGTCTTGTTGACCTCGGCACGTGGCAGGACAAACTGTCTTGTTGACCTCGGCACGCGGCAGGACAAACTGTCTTGTTGACCTCGGCACGAGGCAGGACAAACTGTCGTGTTGACCTCGGCACGCGGCAGGACAAACTGTCTTGTTGACCTCGGCACGCGGCAGGACAAACTGTCGTGTTGACCTGGCACGGGCAGGACAAATGTCTTGTTGACCTCGGCACGCGGCAGGACAAACTGTCTTGTTGACCTCGGCACGGGCAGGACAAACTGTCTTGTTGACCTCGGCACGCGGCAGGACAAACTGTCTTGTTGACCTCGGCACGGGCAGGACAAACTGTCTGTTGACCTCGGCACGCGGCAGGACAAACTGTCGTGTTGACCTCGGCACGGGCAGGACAAACTGTCTTGTTGACCTCGGCACGCGGCAGGACAAACTGTCTTGTTGACCTCGGCACGCGGCAGGACAAACTGTCGTGTTGACCTCGGCACGCGGCAGGACAAACTGTCTTGTTGACCTCGGCACGCGGCAGGACAAACTGTCTTGTTGACCTCGGCACGCGGCAGAACAAACTGTCTTGTTGACCTCGGCACGTGGCAGGACAAACTGTCTTGTTGACCTCGGCACGCGGCAGAACAAACTGTCTTGTTGACCTCGGCACGTGGCAGAACAAACTGTCTTGTTGACCTCGGCACGCGGCAGGACAAACTGTCTTGTTGACCTCGGCACGCGGCAGAACAAACTGTCTTGTTGACCTCGGCACGTGGCAGGACAAACTGTCTTGTTGACCTCGGCACGCGGCAGAACAAACTGTCTTGTTGACATCGGCCCGTGGCAGAACAAACTGTCTTGTTGACCTCGGCACGCGGCAGGACAAACTGTCTTGTTGACCTCGGCACGCGGCAGACAAACTGTCTTGTTGACCTCGGCACGTGGCAGGACAAACTGTCTTGTTGACCTCGGCACGCGGCAGGACAAACTGTCTTGTTGACCTCGGCACGCGGCAGACAAACTGTCGTGTTGACCTCGGCACGTGGCAGGACAAACTGTCTTGTTGACCTCGGCACGCGGCAGGACAAACTGTCTTGTTGACCTCGGCACGCGGCAGGACAAACTGTCTTGTTGACCTCGGCACGTGGCAGGACAAACTGTCTTGTTGACCTCGGCACGCGGCAGGACAAACTGTCTTGTTGACCTGCACGCGGCAGGACAAACTGTCTTGTTGACCTCGGCACGCGGCAGGACAAACTGTCTTGTTGACCTCGGCACGCGGCAGAACAAACTGTCTTGTTGACCTCGGCCGCGGCAGGACAAACTGTCTTGTTCCACGCGGCAGGACAAACTGTCTTGTTGACCTCGGCACGGGCAGGACAAACTGTCTTGTTGACCTCGCACGGGCAACAAACTGTCTTGTTGACCTCGGCACGTGGCAGGACAAATTTTGACCTCGCACGCGCGGACAACTTTTTCTGGCACTGCACTGGCAGGACAAACTGCTGTGACCTCGGCCGGGCAGGACAAACTGTCTTGTTGACCTCGGCACGGGCAGGACAAACTGTCTTGTTGACCTCGGCACGCGGCAGGACAAATGTCTGTTGACCTCGGCACGCGGCAGGACAAACTGTCTGTTGACCTCGGCACGGGCAGGACAAATGTCTTGTTGACCTCGGCACGGGCAGGACAAATGTCTTGTTGACCTCGGCACGGGCAGGACAAATGTCTTGTTGACCTCGGCACGGGCAGGACAAACTGTCTTGTTGACCTCGGCACGGGCAGGACAAACTGTCTTGTTGACCTCGGCACGGGCAGACAAACTGTCTTGTTGACCTGGCACGGGCAGCAAACTGTCTTGTTGACCTCGGCACGGGCAGGACAAACTGTCTTGTGACCTCGGCACGGGAGGCAAACTGTCTGTTGGCACGGGCAGACAAATGTCTTGTTGGACGCGGGCAGGACAAACTGTCTTGTTGACCCCGGCACGCGGCAGGACAAACTGTCGTGTTGACCTCGGCACGCGGCAGAACAAACTGCCTTGTTGACCTCAGCACGCGGCAGGACAAACTGCCTTGTTGACCTCGGCACGCGGCAGAACAAACTGTCTTGTTGACATCGGCACGTGGCAGGACAAACTGTCTTGTTGACCTCGGCACGCGGCAGAACAAACTGTCTTGTTGACATCGGCCCGTGGCAGAACAAACTGTCTTGTTGACCTCGGCACGCGGCAGGACAAACTGTCGTGTTGACCTCGGCACGCGGCAGAACAAACGTCTTGTTGACCTCGGCACGTGGAGGACAAACTGTCTGTTGACCTCGGCACGCGGCAGAACAAACTGTCTTGTTGACATCGGCCCGTGGCAGAACAAACGTCTTGTTGACCTCGGCACGCGGCAGGACAAACGTCTTGTTGACCTCGGCACGCGGCAGGACAAACTGTCGTGTTGACCTCGGCACGTGCAGGACAAACTGTCTTGTTGACCTCGGCACGCGCAGGACAAACGTCTTGTTGACCTGGACCGGCAAAGCGTTGCGCAAGACAAACTGTCTTGTTGACCTGGCACGGCAGGACAAACGTCTTGTTGACCTCGGCACGGCGCAAGCAGACAGGACAAACGTCTTGTCTGGGCCGGGCATCGGTACGCGGCAGAACAAACTGTCTTGTTGACCTCGGCACGCGGCAGGACAAACTGTCTTGTTGACCTCGGCATGCGGCAGAACAAACTGTCTTGTTGACCTCGGCACGCGGCAGGACAAACTGTCTTATTGACCTCGGCACGTGGCAGGACAAACTGTCTTGTTGACCTCGGCACGCGGCAGGACAAACTGTCGTGTTGACCTCGGCACGTGGCAGGACAAACTGTCTTGTTGACCTCGGCACGCGGCAGGACAAACTGTCTTGTTGACCTCGGCACGCGGCAGGACAAACTGTCTTGTTGACCTCGGCACGCGGCAGGACAAACTGCCTTGTTGACCTCGGCACGCGGCAGAACAAACTGCCTTGTTGACCTCAGCACGCGGCAGGACAAACTGCCTTGTTGACCTCGGCACGCGGCAGAACAAACTGTCTTGTTGACCTCGGCACGCGGCAGGACAAACTGTCTTGTTGACCTCGGCTCGCGGCAGGACAAACTGTCTTGTTGACATCGGCACGTGGCAGGACAAACTGTCTTGTTGACCTCGGCACGTGGCAGGACAAACTGTCTTGTTGACCTCGACACGCGGCAATACAAACTGTCTTGTTGACCTCGGCACGTGGCAGGACAAATGTTTTATTGACCTCTGCACGCGGCAGGACAACTGTCTTGTTGACCTCGGCACGTGGCAGGACAAACTGTCTTGTTGACCTCGGCACGCGGCAGGACAAACTGTCTTGTTGACCTCGGCACGAGGCAGGACAAACTGTCGTGTTGACCTCGGCACGCGGCAGGACAAAGTGTCTTGTTGACCTCGGCACGCGGCAGGACAAACTGTCGTGTTGACCTCGGCACGCGGCAGGACAAAGTGTCTTGTTGACCTCGGCACGCGGCAGGACAAACTGTCTTGTTGACCTCGGCACGTGGCAGGACAAACTGTCTTGTTGACCTCGGCACGCGGCAGGACAAACTGTCTTGTTGACCTCGGCACGTGGCAGGACAAACTGTCGTGTTGACCTCGGCACGCGGCAGGACAAACTGTCTTGTTGACCTCGGCACGCGGCAGGACAAACTGTCTTGTTGACCTCGGCACGGGCAGGACAAACTGTCTTGTTGACCTCGGCACGCGGCAGGACAAATGTCTTGTTGACCTCGGCACGGGCAGGACAAATGTCTTGTTGACCTCGGCACGGGCAGGACAAATGCTTGTTGACCTCGGCACGGGCAGGACAAACTGTCTTGTTGACCTCGGCACGGGCAGGACAAACTGTCTTGTTGACCTCGGCACGCGGCAGGACAAACTGTCTTGTTGACCTCGGCACGCGGCAGGACAAACTGTCTTGTTGACCTCGGCACGCGGCAGGACAAACTGTCTTGTTGACCTCGGCACGCGGCAGACAAACTGTCTTGTTGACCTCGGCACGCGGCAGGACAAACTGTCTTGTTGACCTCGGCACGCGGCAGGACAAACTGTCTTGTTGACCTCGGCACGCGGCAGGACAAACTGTCTTGTTGACCTCGGCACGTGGCAGGACAAACTGTCTTGTTGACCTCGGCACGTGGCAGGACAAACTGTCTTGTTGACCTCGGCACGCGGCAGACAAACTGTCTTGTTGACCTCGGCACGCGGCAGGACAAACTGTCTTGTTGACCTCGGCACGCGGCAGGACAAACTGTCTTGTTGACCTCGGCACGCGGCAATACAAACTGTCTTGTTGACCTCGGCACGCGGCAGGACAAACTGTCTTGTTGACCTCGGCACGCGGCAGACAAACTGTCTTGTTGACCTCGCACGCGGCAGGACAAACTGTCTTGTTGACCTCGGCACGTGGCAGGACAAACTGTCTTGTTGACCTCGGCACGCGGCAATACAAACTGTCTTGTTGACCTCGGCACGTGGCAGGACAAACTGTTTTATTGACCTCTGCACGCGGCAGGACAACTGTCTTGTTGACGTCAGTGGAGCTCACAGCAATACATCTAACACAATAATATTCAACTAATCGTAAGATTAGAAGAGGTACAATGAGATACTTTACCTATAAAAACAGGTGTCCCCCAAGACTAAATGTTAGGGCCATTGACATTGTTATTTACTATAATTATATCAATGATTTTCCGAAAGCCAGCATAACGTATGCTGATGATCCTTGATGATAGAAGTACAATTAAAGTCTTCACAGATGACACAAACACAATGAAAGTTGAATATATGATTAATAAAGAACTACATATAATAAACATAATGATTAGATAGGGCTGTCTAGGTCGGACAACCGTGTCCATGGCACGGTACACGTAGACGTTCTCGGGCATTCGATTATGTGTTTTTGACATCGTGTTTTTAGACATAGACACGAACGATATTTCGGTCGTTGACCCAGTTGCACTGGGAGAGAGCGTGCTCGCTTTTTTCGAGCTACCTGCTTCACTGTTATGGCCGCGGTTCTTGGTGATATCGCAGTAACACGAGTCAGACGAGGTACGCTAGCTATATATTTAGCTGTGTCACAAACGTATTTCGTTATGCCTCGGATTCCCAAAACAACTTATGGCAACGGTCATTCATATTGTTATAGACGTTCGAAAATTAGTGATTGAGCCAGTATTTTGCCGGTTTTGTCGTCGGTTTTATCAGGACAAGTATTATAGTTTAGCTGTATCACGAGCACATTTCGTTATGTTACGGATTGGCAAAACAACTCATGGTGACAGCCGTCATTCATATTATGTTGTTGTTGAATGGAACATCTGTTACCGACCTGAATTCAACACAAAATAACAACTATAATCACAGCCTCGTGGCAAGAGTTGGAGAGTTCCAATATATATGTATATAAAAAATTTGGGTATATTTAAGGTAACCGGTTTTGTTGTCGGTTGTGGCAGGCTCGCTACATATGTGTGGTATTTAGGCCATAGGGTGTGTTGTGTTTATCTACATTTGTGTAAGTTGTGTTCTACTTAGAAGGGGCAATAAACGCAAAGAATTGAAATTGGGAAATTTGCTTTGTCGGGCGATCTTTATCAATGACTAATGGAATAATGTGACCAGGTGTTATTTACGTTGTTTCCTAGTACTGTCCGGTTGCCATTTCTTAATGTTCTGGAATCCCACCGAGAAAATGTTGACAAATGAAGGCGCCTGCAAGATACGGGGATGGTGCGACCGGGAGCACGTCCAAGAGAACTCGGGCTGACGCGTAGCAGGGGCGAGAGGAGGACGTGCCCGCTGTGACGGCGCGGGGGGGGGAGAGAGCGACCTACATGAGCAGATGGCCTCATGCAGCAACAAACACAGATCATCACTGAAATGTTTCTCACATGACGTCCGCGACAGTAGCAATGACAGTCTCAGCCACAGTGTGTGACACGAGGCAACCAGCCGCAGCAGGATCTGCCGCTACTACAGATGATGTCGTCAGGGACAATATTACAGGTTAGACACAACATGAATTGCCTTTTCCCTGCTCAATGCAGTCATTCTCCTCGCTACATTTAGGTCGTTTGGTAGATGCCAACGCCAAGGCTAAGGTATGGGCAAATCAATTGGTTGACTTAGAATTGTTAGTGGGGGAGTCTGCCCCACAAACATTTGCTTCATGCAGCCACTGACAAGCCTGTTGTACAAATTACAGATCAGCCCACAAAGAAAATCACCCATATAGAACAGTAGACTGACGCTTTTCTGATCTACATTGCCATTTACTTTGAACGCAATCACACTGACACCCCGGACATTTTCAAATACTTGCAGCTCACACACACCATGTCTCATGACGCATACCCCAGTTTGTTTCTCTGACATATGATAGGATTTTCCGAAACCTGCGGGCTCACAACTCCATGCCTTGGTTTAAACTACACCAAGAACTGTTTTCTCTCGCGTTTGCCAGGCTACTGCCGTCCAGTATCACGCTTCCCTGTGAGGAGGCAGCCCTTTCCCAAGAAGCAGCCCTTTCTTGCCAGCTGTCCCCCAGGCTACTGCCGTCCAATATCACGCTTCCCTGTGAGGAGGCAGCCCTTTCCCAAGAAGCAGCCCTTTCTTGCCAGCTGTCCCCCAGGCTACTGCCGTCCAATATCACGCTTCCCTGTGAGGAGGCAGCCCTTTCCCAAGAAGCAGCCCTTTCTTGCCAGCTGTCCCCCAGGCTACTGCTACTCTTTTGCATATCCCAGGGTCGGTGCAAAAACCCAAGGTGTCCCTACATGCGCAGCTTCAGAGTTGGACATCATTACTATTATGATAAGTGCTAGCCAATGTGTTGTTCCATTTCCTGCAATGCATTCGAGCAGTTCAGCTGTGCACGGCAGTGGATTTTACAACATATCTATCATGTCACAACAATGAGTCATATTTTAGACGACTACGTTTTTGTCTAAGTCTGGGTCCGTTTGCCAGATATATGCAACACTTAACTATATGTGACAATTTTTTTGTCAATTCCGGTTAAATATAGTAGCGTAACCTGGGATAAAACGGCTCCTGGGGGTAATACGGCCCCCCGTTTTATCTGCCAAATGAATGAACACAAACTAACGTTGAATAGTGGAACATGATGCTGCTACCTAGCGAATACTCTTACCGACCGCAAGGCCAAACGCTATTAAAAGTAAGTTCACAAACCTTTTTTAAAGTTTTGCATACCCTGTGATCTAATAATCGCTCTTCGGTCAAATCGATGCTAACATGTCCACCGTGTGATGATAAGCCAGCGACTGGTACTAATGCACTTACGTCTATACACGTTTTCAATGACTTTAATCGAAGTGGAAGCGATATTAAAGGATAACATCTGAAGGTGAAAAAGTCAACACTGGTGTGTATGGGGTAAGACGGCCCTGTCAGAACGGGGCAAAACGGTCCCGGGGGCCGTCTTGCCCCGCCATGCAGTACGAATATGGTATGTAAACGCAATAAAGCTGTGATGTATTTATAGTATACACAATAATTTTAGTAAAAAGTGAAAGAAAGTCGACGAAAGCAGCGATGAAGAGGTATGGCCGTGTTTGGTGTGCGGAGAACCATTCAGTTGCAGTCGGCCACGAGAAGTCTGGGTTCGATGCCAAGACTGCAAGAATTGGGCTCACAGTGAGTGCACACCAGGGCTCCCGTATATCGTGTGTCCCAACCGCGAGTCAGAGTGTGATTAGACAATAGAGTATCTGCAAGCCATTCATTAATACAATATGTTAATGAATTTAAGGCTTGTGATGATGAAAATTCCAAAGCTGATGAGTGTTTTCAGTGACGAGTGTAATGATAATGCAGAATATTGCTTCTAATGACAACTGTAATTTTTTATTATAATTAATGATGAGTGGTTTCGATTGAAGATTAGGCTATTGTATCTGCCGCGAAGTATCTGCATGCCATTACTTTAGTCATTCAACACTATAGTGATTTTAAGGCCTGTGATGATGCAGATGCCAAAGGTGATCGTAATGTCGAGTAATACAGACAGTAGTTGATAGGTAGGAAACCGGGATGTCCCGGGTGTAAGATCAATAGAGCGGGAGAACTGTAGAAGTGCAACAAATATTATCAGTATTATGTGACCGTGTCGTATTGTCGAAGTAGCAATAGAAGACGGACATAACAACGATGAGTCTAATGTAATTCACGATGAGTGATGCAGAGTGGTGATTATTTCTGTTCACGATGAGTGAGAATAGTAGTAGTAGTTAATGACGATTTAAATAAATAATGGATAAAACACATTGTTTCTATATTATTACAATGGTTAAACCTAATATTAGAGTAAATAGGCGAGGGGCCGTTTTACCCCAGGGGAGGGGCCGTTTTACCCCAAACATGGGGCAAAACGGTTTTATTGGAGCACATTTTAAACCTGTTATAACTTACGTTTTGGTTATTCAATCGTTCAGAGACATGTGTCATACATAAAGTATACGTACCTCAACACTATTACTATTATGCATCGACAAGTTATGGATACAAAAATACACAACTTTTCCCTTAGGGGGGCCGGGCTGGCCCAGGTTACCCTAAAATCGTGGTCCTTCCACACGTGCAGTTTTGCACGGTATTAAGATAGACGCTATGATTATGCAGGCTACGTTGCCACAGGACAAATTGGATGCAGCGATTGCTTTAGTTAATTCCTTTAAACCACGCAAGAAGGTTCACTCTTATATTGAAACTCTCCAATTCGCAGCCAAAGTGGTAGTCAGTGGGGCCCATTTTTACGTCGCTTGTACAGTCTAATAAAAGGTATAGTAAAACCCCATTTTCACATTTGCTTTGGACAAGAAGCCCGACTGCGTGGTCCCTGTTTTTGAAGAATTATAATGGAATCTCACTCATTAGTAATGATCTTTGGCTAGGTTCAGAAATGCTAGTACTGTTCACAGATACGTCAGTTGTTGGGCTTGCTGGCGCTATGATAGGACAGTGGTTTCAGGGTTACTGGCCACCATTATGTCAGGATGTCAATATAGCTGTCAAATAATTATTCCCAATTGTTCTGGCTTTGATCATATGGTCTGAGGTCCTTAAAGACAAGCATCTTCTCTTCCTTTGTGACAATAAAGCAGTTTTTTGTGATAAATAACTAAACAAGTGAAGAAAAACGGCTTTGTCCCTCATACGCACTATGACTGTGTCGCTGATAAGAAATAATGTAACGCTTCGGGCGAAACATGTACTAAGAAATTAAAACACAATTGCAGATACATTGTTTCAATTTCAGGACACCCCAGAACTGCACACGCAATTAGGCTCAACAGTCGATCTTCCCGGAGAATTTCATGCCCTGGCCGCTATAACACAACAACTGTTGGATGGTGCATTGTCACACCTTACTACCCGAGCGTACAAGAGGAATGTTGAAATGTTCCAGCAATTACGTAAGTTAGAACTTCACATCGCCAATTGGTTCCCGTCTAAGCCGCCAGCAGGCGCATCTTTTATATAATTTTGTTTCCAAAAAAGGGTATGTAGCATCATCAATTGCTAATGCGTTATCAGCCATCTCATGTTAATAAAATGCAAAACTTGGAAGATTCAACTGCCACATTGTTTTGTGAGGAAGCTTGCTCCATGGAACCGCCAAACGAAGGCCGTCGCATAATCAGTGGGCACCTGTGAAAAGGTCAATTTTACACCAAATAGTATTTTCTTCTCGTCATGTGTCTTGTTGCTATTATAATGATGTTCTGAGCTATATGTATCTCTTGGCTTTTCATGTTTTCCTTAGAATCGGAGAAATCGCAATCACCATAGAAATTCAAGGTAGCAAGGTACTGAAGTTGAACCAGTTTTCCCTTACCACAACAGCCTGCACCGTTGTCTTTCGTGTATTTATACATCAAATGAGATTGCACCAGTTAATGTGGATACACGTGTCTTGTCTGCCGCTATATAATTGTTATGCTAGTTTGCCATTTTTATTCATGATCCGGCCCCAGCGACTCAAACGAGCCGTGTGTCATTTCGCTTACGGGCGTCACTGCCACAGCAAACACCTCCGTTGTAAGCTTTATCCAGTCATCTAGTAGGTGGGTGCTATTATGTAGATCATTTATCATTTTCGAATTGTTTGCGTATTGCATAAATGTTGACTTTGAATACTCCTACGGACAACAAGGTAGGGGGACCAGTTGCGTATGAACCGGACCGTAAACGAGAATCATTTGCGTGCCATTTGGTGCCTGATCACATATGCAACGACCTTTATATCGAAAAATAGAATAGGATTGTCTCAAACAAATGTTTCAAATATTTACAGACCATAATAATTTATATCCTTCATTGTTAATATGCCGTTGCCAACAATATTGCTTTACTTATGGCAGTTGAATAAATAAAATAACTAAACACAAACTATTTACTCAGAAATATGTTATCATTCAACACGCATCATATAGGTGTGTGTGTGTGTGTGTGTGTGTGTGTGTGTGTGTGTGTGTGTGTGTGTGTGTGTGTGTGTGTGTGTGTGTGTGTGTGTGTGTGTGTGTGTGTGTGTGTGTGTGTGTGTGTGTGTGTGTGTGTGTGTGTGTGTGTGTGTGTGTGTGTGTGTGTGTGTGTGTGTGTGTGTGTGTGTGTGTGTGTGTGTGTGTGTGTGTGTGTGTGTGTGTGTGTGGTGTGTGTGTGTGGTGTGTGTGTGTGTGTGTGTGTGTGTGTGTGTTGGTGTGTGGTTTGTGTGTGTGTTGTGTGCGTTGTGCGTGCGTGCGTGCGTGCGTGCGTGCGTGCGTGCGTGCGTGTGTGCGTGTGTGCGTGTGTGTGTGTGTGATACTAGAGAAGAGACCCGCATCAGCAGCCTATTGGGGGCTCAAAGATGGCGGGATACAAATACAGTTTTAACTAGCTGGTAAATTGTTATGTCATTTCTGACCAAACTATGAAAGACGCCACATGTAGCCGTTATTCGTCTTTTTGTGTATTTACTTTACATGCATAACATTCAAACCTTAAATTGTGAGCCATATAATGATCGAATCGTGAAAACAAAACGCCTGATTGCTATATATGCTATAGTTTAAGCTTTCTCATTGATGGATGTAATTTCGAGTATTGTGTTATAACTATTACATAAAAGATTTGAAGTACATTTTATTTACTCTCGTATTTTATGAGCGAGACGGTGTTGGGGCAAGTTGTTACATTCATTTCGGGGCAAATTGTAACACCGTTAGAACATGCCCCGCAGTCAATGTTGTCTTGTATTACCTTCAAAATGGCTTTCAAATAAAACAAATCGAGGGTGGCATCAGCGATAATCTTTTTCTTCATCGAATAATGCTAGTAATAACAATGTTATAAAATTCTAGAGCACTTTTAAATATTTAACTGGTCTGCTATCTTGTTTAACTTTCTCTTCATATTGGAATAATTATATACACAACTTTATATTTCCACGTTATACCTCATTTTTTAAGCGGAGGCGTTATTTAAACATTCATCGTTTGGTGGTGACAATGTTTAACTTTTACACCTAATTAACGCACAACTCGATAGCTTGCTGACGTGTCCATTATTTAAGGGGAAGGGGAGGGCAGGATGTGTAAAGATGTGTCGTAGATATATCTAACCACTGATATCGTATATCATTTGCATAGTGGCGTAAAAATGTATCACATGATAGTGACACTGTTTGATCATCGCTCCATACATACGCCTCAACTGACAATTCCATTTCATTTCTCGTGACCGGGAGATGTTATTTATTCACACAGTGTGTAAATTCTTCCTAGAAATGAAGAAGAAGCACAGTCATTCTATATCTTTATGACTTTCGCGGCATTCCACCAAAAATCGTATATTCGTACTTCATTTCACCGTTGCCGTTCCAAGTAACAGCGCTAATTCCTACCCCATTTTGACGCGAAGAAAATAAGCTTTCCAAAATATGTGACGTGGCCATTTTGTAAATAAATGAAGTAGATATCCCACGCAGTTATATTAAGACGTTTTGATGACACGCACATTGTGACTGCGCTTGTTTGCCATTTGATTCACGCTTGGTAATTCTACGACAGGACTCATTGGGATAGGATAGCGAGATAATAATAATAATTGTAAAACTTCTACAGCGCCTAAATCCTTAGAAATATTCAAGCTCAGAGGCTCAACAAACAAAATAATTTAACTAGTCATACACGGGGACAAGCAAACGTCATCATTGAAGTATGGATCCGCCGAAATGATATGATGAAAAATCAATTTCAAACAAATTTGTTTTTAATTTCTTACGAAAGGTTTCCATAGTTTCAGAAGATTTAATCGCAATAGGGAGTTGATACCAAATTGTTGGCGCAGTCACAGAGAAAGCACAGTTGCCAATATTCAGCTTAGTTTTAGGAACAAAAGTTGTTTTGAAACGAGTGATCTAAGGGTCCTAGAGATATCAGAGACATTTAACAGATTAACTAAGTATGTCACTTGTTGGGTAGAAGGAGTACAGTATGTATCAGTAGACAATTTACATTTAATTCGTTATACAACTGGAAGCCAACGTAACAGCTTAAGTAGTGGTAGTGACCACAGTACCCCACACCACACCACAGCATACCACAGCACAGCACAGCACACCACAGCACACGACACCACAGTACACACGCACGCACGCACGCACGCACGCACGCACGCACGCACGCACGCACGCACGCACGCACACACACACACACACACACACACACACACACACACACACACACACACCAGACAGTAGTATATCTTATGTGATATATCTTGATGCTCTTCTCATAGCCAGGTCTCGGTGAGACACTAGCGGCAATCTATTAAAGTGAGAGCGCCAGATCCCAGGGTTTAGTTTTTCGTTTAATATTACGTGTTAATATTACAAGTTTACCGACTGCCAGTTTGCATTTAGTTACTTTATAAAGCACGGTAGTCCATTTGCCTCAACTGTGGTTATAACGGTGGACCTAGGAATTGTCTATTGTATAAGGTTTTTTGGTGGATTTGTCATCACATTTGGTCACTGATGAAATCCAGATGGGTTGTCATTCCGATAATCTTGGGGATTTTTTTATATTTGCAAATTAGTTCGGCCATTATCGAAAAACCAATCTTATTTAATATTGCCAAAAGTATGCATGATACTGTCACAAAAATGGTGTTTATGCCGATGTTTTCAAGGTCAGTGATTAGGATAAACATGTTGTAAGTCATGTGACACGACCGTGAAATTCAGTCCGCTGAAGAAGGCTGCGAGAGACTGTTGAAATATACGAAAAAGAAAGAAAACAAGTTTCTTGAGAGGTAAATCATTTACTAATTCACATAGACAT
>JAODUO010000155.1:127500-245000 GCA_025642075.2 Ridgeia piscesae
TCTAATAATGTCCGACTGTCTTCACGTGACCAAAATTCAAAATGGCCGCCATTTTAAAAAACAATAGCCAAAATCGAGCATAACTGGATTTACAATAGACTTCTGAAGGGAGGTAATCGCAGCAACTTTACAATCTCCGTAGACTGGAGTTGTTTGTATGTAGATTGGAGTAACACGGAATATGACTTGTTATGAATCCAGGGCAATTTCTACAACTAACTTGGAAATGAAGCAAAGACGCGGGGTACAGGGGGACAAGGGGCAGCCGCCCCTGGAATCTCGGGGGGGCAGACATGGTTAGCCCCCCAACAAATTTAGAAGTTATGATAAGACGGCAGCGAAAATGTATCAACAGCGTGGGGCGCACACAGACACAGGCATGTGAAACAAGGATATTCGCGGGTGAGTGTGAGGGCGAGGGTAGCATAGAAATGTCCCCTATGTAAAATAACTGCAAACAAACTGACGGTGATAAAGTCGTTAGCTTGCTGCTAGCTTGCTGCATCAGCTGGGGTGTCTCATGACAGTAGAGATCTAATTGTTAAGGATGATCGGGTTGCCTTCGAGTGTTGGTAATTAATATATAGACATTAGGATCTTGTAATTATAAAAACATTATATATATATATATATATATATATATATATATATATATATATATATATATATATATATACATATATGTTGTATTTCTTCCGACGGAGAAAGACATGAAACATTAGTTTGAATTTGTTATAATTGGGCGTCTTACCCCACAGCTGGGGCAAACTGTAATAACTCCGCTAGTCTGGCGAAACTTAAGTGATGCCATATATAACATTGCTCGAAACCGTTAGATGTCATCACTGTTTTTTTATTAATTCACATGTTTCGGTGTTTAATAATACCAAATGTGTATACAGTACGTATGCTTTTGATAACAAAATTAAGTTCTAAAAATATATGTCCACAAAATAAAAAGTAAAGATGAGATGGAAAAACTAACAACGAAACATTTTCATTTCTGTTTTTTGCTTAAGTGTAAGT
Organism: Ridgeia piscesae; assembly: GCA_025642075.2. Lineage (NCBI taxonomy): Eukaryota > Metazoa > Annelida > Polychaeta > Sabellida > Siboglinidae > Ridgeia > Ridgeia piscesae. Next base: position 128,527 of record JAODUO010000155.1, read on the forward strand.
TTAATGTTAATAGTTTTTTGTATTATCTAATATAAAGCTAATTTGTTATCACAAATTAGCCTTACAGCCAATCATTGTCTCTATTCTATTCTGGGTTAAGGCCATCCCAGCCGTCATAAACGCAGAGCATATTTTCCCCAAGTAAGAGTCTTCAATTCAAAATGGCAGCCACCTCAAGGCGCCTGTGTAACCGAGGTTAGTATGATGCTGCTGTGAGAAAACTACCTAGAGATGAACATATACAAGAAGTGGAAGAAAATTTAAAGTAAAAAAATTGGCATGGTCTGTGATGGGGATGGGAGACGTGAGAAGAAGACAGGAATGAGTCACTCCCTGACGCCGTCGACCCCTACCAGGCCAGTCTAAGGCAAACAACAGTCAACAGGTGTAGGCTTTCTCATAAACAAGAAATGGAAACACAATGTAGTGTGGGTAAACAGCATCACTCTCAGAAGAGTAGAACCTGGTCTGTGCATAAGAAAGCGGTGCTAACTGAACCAAGGAGGCCAACGGCAGATGCACCAACAACATCACATCCAGACGAACACAAACAGTTCTTACAACGACGTGGATGAGACCTTAGGAAAACCAAACCACTACACGATAGTAAAGGAAGACTTCAATGCGCAAGTGTGGAAACGAACAAACCCTATGGAAACAGTAAAGGCAAACTTGGGCCTGCTATCAGAAACGAAAGAGGTAACACCTTGATAGAATGGGCAACATCAAGAAAATGTAAAATCATCAATATCGAGTTTGAGAAGGAAGCAGGGAGGAAGTGGACATGGAAAAATCTAAACGGAGTACCGAAGAACGAAATTGAATTTATCCTGATAAACAGGCTATACATAGTCACAGTCTCACAGACAGTCGTCAACAACGTCAACATTGGAAGTGATCACATCATCACAGAATGGTATAGTTTAAATTATCAACAACAAATTGGACGTAAAGATGGACAGAGAAAGTTAATGAACAAGAGGAAACCAAGATTAGACAATAAGAGTAGACACAAACATGATCAAAGAAGATCGAAGTCCAACTTGAATTGCGAAATCGTTTCGTGAAACTGCAAGAACAAACCTACTTTGATACCATGAGCGGAAACATTACAGATATGATTCAACAACGTTCGACAAACGGAGCCAAAGCAATCAGCAACACGAGCCCTGATGAAGAAACGACGAGAACAAAGGCGTAGCCATATGGTGGGGGTAGGGGGGGCCGTGGCTCCCCAATCCCGGAAAAAATTTGGATGGTGTGGAACGGAGGACCAATAACTCGCTGTCTGATTCATACAGAGTAACAAAGTACAGTGGCTTTCAAGATTCCAGTGTAAGATTTTCTCTCCCAGTCCTAACTTTTTCGCAAACATTTCTCATCATTCAAATAGGATTAAATTAGGAATTATCCACTTCTGTCGCTGGCTGCAGAATAAGAGTTGACAGAGCAATGAAAATGTCATTATTTTCAATGTTCATGATGGCTAATGGCTATTAAGGATTCAAAATAATAGTTGCCCGGTTACTAATCTAAGGTCAAATTGCGTTCTGTTATATTATTATTATTTTCTTGAATATGAATGGAATTCATATTCAAGAAACTAAAACTATGAATTCCTTTTCCATTGTCTTTTTTCTTCCTCTAACTTTGTTCTTACTACGTTCTCTGTCAGCAGACTCCAATTCCTTCTATCTATCATTTTTCCCATTCTTCTCCTACTCTTTCTATGTCACTTTTAATGCAATCCCCCATCGCAATTGAACTGCCAGCTACATTGGTAAGTGAACTTGGATGTCATGTCGGTATTCATTTTAAGCGATACACACACGCACGCACGCACGCACGCACGCACGCACGCACGCACACACACACACACCACACACGCACGCACGCACGCACGCACGCACGCACACACACACACACACACACACACACACACACACACACAGTTTGCTTGGTTGTCGGGTGGTCCCCTCCAATGCAAAATCCTGGTTACGCCACTGGACGAGAAATGGTTGAAAACGGCAACCATTATTACAAATAACTAATACAGTATGCAGAAATATCTAAAACTATCAAAACGAAAGCAAAAGAAGACATCGGGACATGCAACCAAGAGATCATACGAGAAACGAGCATGGCATCGAAGACACACGCGCACATGCATGATCAGTGTTGTTATTACAATCGCTGATTTGCGTTTGTGCCAACCTTGTAACCGTGACGACCGAACTCGTCGGCAAGTAACTTCGCCATGTCTTCCAGCCATATGTTGGCGGCGTGCACCAGGTGGCGTTCCCCTGCTGCTTGGGGCGCTGTCATCGCTCGGATGTGCGCGGTGGCGACGTCACGGACGTCGACGATGGGGAAGTTGAGATGAGGTATCATGGGCATCTGGCGCTCGAGTAACCGCTGTGGTAAGACCATGCTGCCCGACGACACGCTGCCCGACAGCACTGGGCCCATCACGTAACTCGGGTTGATCACCGTCAGCTCGAAACGTCTCTCTGGCGGCAACGCTTTCACGAAAGCCCAGGCCTTCTGCTCGGCCAGCACCTTGCTCTTGGCGTACGCTGACAGGTGGCTGACAGAGTGAGGCCAGTCTCGCTCCGTGTACACCTTGCTTCCGTCGTCAGCTCCAGTCGTACCGGACACCGCGACAACGGAGCTCGTCAACACGACCCTCTGTACGCCATCGGTGACACTGAAGACAAATACGTAAATTCATCTACTAGCAATACATGTCAACGCAACCTTCTACCCATAGACCACAGGCAGCATTAGAGGTAGACATGTCAATTAATGTCAATTAATCTATTAGGCCTATAGCAATACACGTCGATGCGACCCTCTGTACAACGTCGACGCCACTGGAGGCAGGCACGCCAGTTTACCTACTAAACATGAGTCTCTGTACATGCCTACCTTCGATGATACTGCACGCAGACACGTCAATTCATCTTTTAGCAACACAAGTCAACACGACCTTCTGTGGGCCCGCGACTACATTCATACATTGAGTTAACCTAGCTAATCGCAGTACTTTCTGTTACATTTCTTGTATATAATGTTAAGGGTATGTGTAGAAAATGTTATTTAAGACACGTGAGATTACTAAACCTGCAAGCTTGGAGCACATTGACGGTTCCAGCAACGGCCGGTGTGACTACCTCCTTCTCGTCCCTCGGCTCCTCGGTCGGGAATGGACTCGCCGTGTGGATGACGAAGGTACAGCTGTGGACGGCGCGCTCCCACACCCGGCCGCCCTCCAACAAGTCGGCCTCCATCAGCTGTAGAGGGTTGTCACCGGTCGGGGCGAGGGCCTTCAGGGCGTCTACCTATTTGCATTTTCTTTTCGTTTAACTACGATCACTTAATTCGACATAACAGCAACATTATACAGGTCCCATTCTTTTATCTTCCTACTCATTCAAATCAAGTTGAACTTCAACATTCAGATTTATATCCGACATGCCCGCAAAACCCCGCGTCATCATCACAATGACTCGTCAATAAATATACAACAGATGCGTGTGTACCTTGGCGTTGTTCTTGAGACTGCGCACGGTTCCGCGGACCCGGTATCCGCCGCCCTGCAAGAGTTGCTGCACAACGTGCATGGCTATGTAGCCGGTGGCGCCTGTTACCAACACGATGGGTCGAGCCATCGCTGTAGCTGACACTTGGTGCAGGCGAGGCACAATACCGCTATTAAAGATTGCGGAATCGCTCAGGTCATGACGTCAGATCTACAAGCGTGTCCGTGACGCAATGCGGAGCGCGCGAACTTGAAAGAATGACTCGGGTGACTCGTGTGAATAATATAATGCCTATTATGAGTACCCTCCCTTTAGGCTAGGGCAACATTGTGAGGTGGTGTTATATGTGTAATTCGTCGACGATACCATCTACAACACGTGCTCGCCATCGAAGTCCTTCGATCTGATGACCGTAGGGGATTGGCTAGTCGTGTACACATGCGCGGTGGCATTCACGATACACGCTGAATACTACAAATATCAGTATAAATAAATTCATATCGCTGCGGTGCCAGAAATAAAATATCAACTGGTAATCATCTAGCACAATTCAACTTTGTTCACTTGTTTCATGTTGTTGTTTTTGTAGTATTTAGTATAGTGTTTGTAAAGTGTGCTTTCATTGTGTACACACGTGCTCATTTTACTCGCCGATAATAAGTGTATTTTGCGGGATTATGTTTCAGTAATGTAATTAACGAACTTACTGTGACAGTTTGAAACTATATATTCAGGCATTTCGCGCATGCGTATAATACCGACATTTGAGTTACCTAATAATAATAATGATAACAAATAATCGATGGTTGATGGCCAATATGCTACAAACAAACATTTGATGCAAACAATTCTTCAGTATATGTTGACCACTGTATCTATTGCAGTCTAAACGTTCCACACCTGTCACGACACAAGGATGCCACCTCTGCACGGTCACGACCCAAGGATGCCACCTCTGCACCGTCACGATACAAGGATGCCACCTCTGCACCGCCACGACACAAGGATGCCACCTCTGCACCATCACGACACAAGGATGCCACCTCTGCACCGTCACGACACAAGGATGCCACCTCTGCACCGTCACGATACAAGGATGCCACTTCTGCACCGTCACGATACAAGGATGCCACCTCTGCACCGTCACGATACAAGGATGCCACCTCTGCACCGTCACGATACAAGGATGCCACCTCTGCACCGTCACGATCACCCGGACAATTTGGTTAAAAGGCCACTTTTCTTTTAAGATTGGTCATCTTAAAAGAAAAGTGGCCTTTTAAACACTTACAGATAAGAAAATCCATTTTAAAGTACCACAACCGTTTCAAGAATAACTTACCTTGTCAACTGAAGATAATATTTGCATTGACTTTCCATACATAGATACCAGTTCATTGAATATGGAGTCAGACCACATTTGCATTTTCTATAGGTGACCATTATAACGTTTCCTTCAGTTCCTACTAATCTTGATGAGATCTGTTATTAACAATTTCACAGCATATTTACCCTCCATAGACAGAAGTTCTGTGGAACATTCGTGAAATTCTCACACATCAGGCTCCCACAAACTTCTTTCAAACCTTACACCCCTTCATTTCTGCTTGAACCACCCACGGATTGCCTCTGATTACAGAAATGCACCGACTGACAGCTGTCATAAGTTGACAGCTCTGATGCCACGCTGCACAAAAACATAATTTCTACTCACTCCACACTATATATGTGCTCACAACAATTCAGACAACCTGCGGACGAACAGCTTATTGTGGTTTTACATCATATAGGGAAAGCCAAACACATCTGTTCATCATTTTGTTGCCAATATATAACGATAATAATTATTATGCCTCTGTTGATTTAATAGTGGAAAGCCTGTGATTGGTAAGATATAATTTTTTTTAAATACTATATGCATGAGTAACGATTATTATAATAGGCTAGCTACGTCTGTTGAAAAGTCTCATAAAATAGTGCGTGCGTAGTGGGGAGTGCCTAGAAAATAGTCACGTAGTTTTCAAGAACGATTCGCTGACATGGCCCAGTGTATATTTATCAAGAAGACTTTGATGCAATAGTTATATTGCCATAACATTTTATGTGTGAGAGCATAAACTAATACATAAGAACCACGCTGTGACAGTAGCAATTAGAGTTACTTTGGCATGGGCTATATATATATATATATATATATATATATATATATATATATATATATATATATAAAAAATAAATATGAAAAAACGTATGTCTTACCATTACAATGCCAGTTGTCATAAGCAAGATATACGTTTTTTTCATACATTTACAAAGTAGGAAACACGGCCTAAAAAGGAATCCTTGATATCAAGTGATGCCTGTGATAAAAAAGGAAAGAACATAAAAAATGTCTACAACATGGTGAACCTCCTTACTCACTGCGTTCAACAGAGTTGAATGACGACTCACACAACTATTCAAGGCAAATAATGACTAGACAAAACCAGAGTGAGTGTGTGTGTGTGTGCGTGTGTATGTGTGAGTGCATGCGTGTGCGACTGTGCATGCATACATATGTGTGCACACATACATGCACACGCACATTTCAATGCAACGCGTCTGTACACTCAATATACAGTACAGTCCTTTCCAACATTCATGATCAACTTGCCGAGACATACCGATACCTGCGACCGCAATCGAGGAATGGCTGAGTTACTTGATACATGCCGTTAAGAGCATTATAACTGACCCATGCATGCAGAGAACCTTAACAACAAACATGTCATCTTTGTCGAAATAACATCAGTCTCTTCACTACATACAATCTAGACCACATATATTGAAAAAAAAGTAAGTCTGACTTACCATTTCAATGCCCACTTCTAATAAGCAGACTGCAAATTGTCCAGGCCAAAGCATACGTTCTGATATAGACAGTAACTCCAGTTGTTACCAACAGCGTCGTTCCAAACTAATATGTGATGGGTTGCATCTGGTCTTTTTTTCTAGACTAGAGTCAGCATGAATGATTCTGTTTTTGACCAAATAGCTGACACGATGTGCCATCATAACTTTGTGTCCCCTGTACAAGAGTACAATTAATAGCACCATATATATAATAGTGATTAACAGTAATCTACACTTCTTTTGCAACTGTCGCATCACTTTGTCAAAGATATGCTTCATGCTGGTAAAAAGAAACGAATTTATCGGCACCCGACACTGACATCTGAACAGCATTAATATTTGGGGCTTCAGCAACATTCCACTATCACGTACGTTGTCTCAGATTATATCAGGTGGTACTGTAGGATTTTCGGACTAATGCTCCGCATTGTCAGCTCAAGACTGTTGATAAGGCTCTTTGAAAACCTCAATTTGCATTCCCTTTTGAGGCTAGGAAAAAACTTCAGGCTCTCCAGTAGTCTTTGATTTGTACCCCTTTTTGACTCACCAAAACCCCCCGCCTTCAGCCTCTTCAAAATCTACTTCTCTGAATATTGGAGGCCATTCTGTGTAATAGAAGAAATAGTGAGGGGGCTCAGCCACCCAAAACCACACCAGTTCCAATGTCTCACTAATAAATCAAACAAGAAAGATAATTATTATGTTATGCCAAGGCAATAAATTGTAAAATGTTCCGTTTGGCCTTCCATATATGATATTCAACGGACTAGCATCTACGTATGGACAGCCAATGTAACCTTTGCTGTTCCTCAAGATTTCTTTTTTCTGGTAGTCCAGAAAACCCTACATCTTAAAACCAAAATTGGCTTTTTAAACCAATGTTCAGGTTTGGTCAAAATTGTACCGATTTCTACTGGACTACCATGTACTCACCCATCCTATCACTGGATTACCATCTACTCACCCATCCTATCACTGGATTACCATGTACTCACCCATCCTATCACTGGACTACCATGTACTCACCCATCCTATCACTGGACTACCATCTACTCACCCATCTTATCACTGGACTACCATCTACTCACCCATCCTATCACTGGACTACCATCTATTCACCCATCCTATCACTGGACTACCATCTACTCACCCATCCTATCACTGGACTACCATCTACTCACCCATCCTATCACTGGACTACCATCTACTCACCCATCCTATCACTGGACTACCATCTACTCACCCATCCTATCTCTGGACTACCATCTACTCACCCATCCTATCACTGGACTACCATCTACTCACCCATCCTATCACTGGACTACCATCTACTCACCCATCCTATCACTGGACTACCATCTACTCACCCATCCTATCACTGGACTACCATCTACTAACCCATCCTATCACGGGAAACCTTTCCCCAAATGGTCCCTTCACCCATCCTATCACTGGACTACCATGTACTCACCCATCCTATCACTGGACTACCATCTATTCACCCATCCTATCACTGGACTACCATCTACTCACCCATCCTATCACTGGACTACCATCTACTCACCCATCCTATCACTATACTACCATCTACTCACCCATCCTACCACTGGACTACCATCTACTAACCCATCCTACCACTGGACTACCATCTACTCACCCATCCTATCACTGGACTACAATCTACTCACCCATCCTATCACTGGACTACCATCTACTCACCCATCCATCCTATCACTGGACTACCATCTATTAACCCATCCTATCACTGGAATACCATCTACTCACCCATCCTATCACTGGACTACCATCTACTCACCCATCCTATCACTGGACTACCATCTACTCACCCATCCTATCACTGGACTACCATGTACTCACCCATCCTATCACTGGACTACCATCTACTCACCCATCCTATCACTGGACTACCATCTACTCACCCATCCTATCACTGGACTACCATCTGCTCACCCATCCTATCACTGGACTACCATCTGCTCACCCATCCTATCACTGGACTACCATCTGCTCACCCATCCTATCACTGGACTACCATCTACTCACCCATCCTATCACTGGACTACCATCTACTCACCCATCCTATCACTGGACTACCATCTACTCACCCATCCTATCACTGGACTACCATCTACTCACCCATCCTATCACTGGACTAGCTTCTACTCACCCATCCTACCACTGGACTACCATCTACTCACCCATCCTATCACTGGACTACCATCTACTCACCCATCCTACCACTGGACTACCATCTACTCACCCATCCTACCACTGGACTACCATCTACTCACCCATCCTACCACTGGACTACCATCTACTCACCCATCCTATCACTGGACTACCATCTATTCACCCATCCTACCACTGGACTACCATCTACTCACCCATCCTACCACTGGACTACCATCTACTCACCCATCCTACCACTGGACTACCATCTACTCACCATCCTACCACTGGACTACCATCTACTCACCCATCCTACCACTGGACTACCATCTACTCACCCATCCTACCACTGGACTACCATCTACTCACCCATCCTACCACTGGACTACCATCTATTAACCCATCCTATCACTGGAATACCATCTACTCACCCATCCTATCACTGGACTACCATCTACTCACCCATCCTATCACTGGACTACCATCTACTCACCCATCCTATCACTGGACTACCATCTACTCACCTATCCTATCACTGGACTATCATCTACTCACCCATCCTATCACTGGACTACCATGTACTCACCCATCCTATCACTGGACTAGCTTCTACTCACCCATCCTACCACTGGACTACCATCTACTCACCCATCCTACCACTGGACTACCATCTACTCACCCATCCTACACTGGACTACCATCTACTCACCCATCCTATCACTGGACTACCATCTACTCACCCATCCTACCACTGGACTAGCATCTACTCACCCATCCTACCACTGGACTAGCATCTACTCACCCATCCTACCACTGGACTACCATCTACTCACCCATCCTACCACTGGACTACCATCTACTCACCCATCCTACCACTGGACTACCATCTACTCACCCATCCTACCACTGGACTACCATCTACTCACCCATCCTATCACTGGACTACCATCTACTCACCCATCCTACCACTGGACTACCATCTACTCACCCATCCTACCACTGGACTACCATCTACTCACCCATCCTACCACTGGACTACCATCTACTCACCCATCCTACCACTGGACTACCATCTACTCACCCATCCTACCACTGGACTACCATCTACTCACCCATCCTACCACTGGACTACCATCTACTCACCCATCCTACCACTGGACTACCATCTACTCAGCCATCCTACCACTGGACTACCATCTACTCACCCATCCTACCACTGGACTACCATCTACTCAGCCATCCTACCACTGGACTACCATCTACTCACCCATCCTATCACTGGACTACCATCTACTCACCCATCCTATCACTGGACTACCATCTACTCACCCATCCTATCACTGGACTACCATCTACTCACCCATCCTACCATTGGACTAGCTTCTACTCACCCATCCTACCACTGGACTACCATCTACTCACCCATCCTACCACTGGACTACCATCTACTCACCCATCCTACCACTGGACTACCATCTAACCCCACCCATATCCTACCCACCTGGACTAGCTTCTACTCACCCATCCTACCATTGGACTAGCTTCTACTCACCCATCCTACCACTGGACTACCATCTACTCACCCATCCTACCACTGGACTACCATCTACTCACCCATCCTACCATCTACTCACCCATCCTACCACTGGACTACCATCTACTCACCCATCCTACCACTGGACTACCATCTACTCACCCATCCTACCACTGGACTACCATCTACTCACCCATCCTACCACTGGACTACCATCTACTCACCAATCCTATCACTGGACTACCATCTACTCAGCCATCCTACCACTGGACTACCATCTACTCACCCATCCTATCACTGGACTACCATCTACTCACCCATCCTATCACTGGACTACCATCTACTCACCCATCCTACCATTGGACTAGCTTCTACTCACCCATCCTACCACTGGACTACCATCTACTCACCCATCCTATCACTGGACTACCATCTACTCACCCATCCTATCACTGGACTACCATCTACTCACCCATCCTATCACTGGACTACCATCTACTCACCCATCCTATCACTGGACTATCATCTACTCACCCATCCTATCACTGGACTACCATGTACTCACCCATCCTATCACTGGACTAGCTTCTACTCACCCATCCTACCACTGGACTACCATCTACTCACCCATCCTACCACTGGACTACCATCTACTCACCCATCCTACCACTGGACTACCATCTACTCACCCATCCTATCACTGGACTACCATCTACTCACCCATCCTACCACTGGACTACCATCTACTCACCCATCCTACCACTGGACTACCATCTACTCACCCATCCTACCACTGGACTACCATCTACTCACCCATCCTACCACTGGACTCCCTCTCCCATCCTACCACTGGACTACCATCTACTCACCCATCCTACCACTGGACTACCATCTACTCCCCTCATCCTACCACTGGACTACCATCTACTCACCCATCCTACCACTGGACTACCATCTACTCACCCATCCTACCACTGGACTACCATCTACTCACCCATCCTACCACTGACTACCATCTACTCACCCATCCTACCACTGGACTACCATCTACTCACCCATCCTACCACTGGACTACCATCTACTCACCCATCCTACCACTGGACTACCATCTACTCAGCCATCCTACCACTGGACTACCATCTACTCACCCATCCTACCACTGGACTACCATCTACTCAGCCATCCTACCACTGGACTACCATCTACTCACCCATCCTATCACTGGACTACCATCTACTCACCCATCCTATCACTGGACTACCATCTACTCACCCATCCTATCACTGGACTACCATCTACTCACCCATCCTATCACTGGACTACCATCTACTCACCCATCCTACCATTGGACTAGCTTCTACTCACCCATCCTACCACTGGACTACCATCTACTCACCCATCCTACCACTGGACTACCATCTACTCACCCATCCTACCACTGGACTACCATCTACTCACCCATCCTACCACTGGACTACCATCTACTCACCCATCCTATCACTGGACTAGCTTCTACTCACCCATCCTACCATTGGACTAGCTTCTACTCACCCATCCTACCACTGGACAACCATCTACTCACCCATCCTACCACTGGACTACCATCTACTCACCCATCCTACCATCTACTCACCCATCCTACCACTGGACTACCATCTACTCACCCATCCTACCACTGGACTACCATCTACTCACCCATCCTACCATCTACTCACCCATCCTACCACTGGACTACCATCTACTCACCCATCCTACCACTGGACTACCATCTACTCACCCATCCTATCACTGGACTACCATCTACTCAGCCATCCTACCACTGGACTACCATCTACTCACCCATCCTATCACTGGACTACCATCTACTCACCCATCCTATCACTGGACTACCATCTACTCACCCATCCTATCACTGGACTACCATCTACTCACCCATCCTACCACTGGACTACCATCTACTCACCCATCCTACCACTGGACTACCATCTACTCACCCATCCTACCACTGGACTACCATCTACTCACCCATCCTACCACTGGACTACCATCTACTCACCCATCCTACCACTGGACTACCATCTACTCACCCATCCTATCACTGGACTACCATCTACTCACCCATCCTATCACTCGGCTGCATGCTCATATGCTGTAAAATCAAACCAGCAAAAACAGGTGCTGCCATCTGCAAGAATACTAATATCAAATGGCCACATTTTCTTACTAGTATACAGTAAATTTGAAATACATTTATTTAGTTATCTAATTTCTTCTGTTTGTGTGGACTTTTCACAGACAATAAAAGTTATGCAGCTTTGGCAAATAGTAATTTATATTGCAATGCAAAAAAGTCAGAATCAACTACCCCGGTAGATGGAATGTCACACCATAAAAAGACAAATCATTTCATTTGGATAGTTTTATTTGTACAACATGTAGACAGAATTTTAGTATGTTGTTCGACAACAACCAAACATGCAGTGATTTAAAAGATTTACCATTAATGTATACATTACATAGACAAGGTTTACATGATGATGATAACTTGAAGTGTGTGGCACAGATGACCACCATTAGACGACGGTAGAACAACACAACATTCACAGTATACACATTATAGTGAGTTAATTAACCCTGCCATCAAGCCAATGACGCTAGCTACACTCCACTGAATCAGTGTACAACTCAGATATACAAACAAAATATATCCACTAAATATCACTTTTTATCAATTTATCTACTATTACGAGACTGGCAATAAATCACATATAATGATAGTGACACAACGGCAGTGTTTGCACTAGACAGCATTACACACCATCTTCTAAAGGTATCTTCTAGGACACATGGCGAAACCAATAATCTTTCAAAACATTTCTGAAAATTACAATTATGGAAGAACAGGGTAAAGGTGTTATCATGTCACTATTATGACACAACAAATATTGCAGAGTTGGGTCTTAGTTCTGTACCAACATATGTAACAATTAGGAATAGCCGATTTATCTAATCAGCTGTATTACGGACACTTTTGTTGTCTTTTTAATGATGTAGTTTAAAAATCAGGCTTGTTGCTGAAATTGTTAATGTTAGGATGTACATGAATTGTGGTGTAGTGGAGGGTGAAACACGCAGGCAGTTGACATCATTCTTAACAATCAACTGCAGTACAACATGTGTGTTTGTCATTATAAAGTCTAAGCCACTCATTAACAAGTTGTTACTGCAACAATACTTGCATCTGTAGCAACATATAATGCTAAATGCAACTGATATTCACCTCCACTGATTAATAACACGATCTAAAGTGTACAGTTATACAAAATAATGCTTCCAGCTGGCCTTGCCAAATCACTGGCATGTCTTAATCATCAGCACTGAAGCATTTAAATGTACAAGCACATCCATACTCTGTAGCATGAAAAAGAGCAGAACTCGAAACAGATTTGATTGCACAGGTGCTAAAAAAAATATTTCTTCCATTTGGAATCACTGTCCTCAAGAGAGAAAGAAGAGGGGAGCTAAGCTATGATAACAAGTAATGTTGCATTGCTGACAAGATGTTGATAACAGAGGCTTGTGCAAATACAACAAACATTGCAGACAAGATGGAGTAAATGGGGGCTCCATCTTGTCAAGTACTGCTGAAAAGATGGAGTAAAGGGGCTCCATCTTGTCAAGCACTGCTGACAAGATGGACAAAAGTGGCATTTGAGTAAGTACAACAAGCATTGTTGCATTGCTGACAAGCTGGAGTGAAGGGTAATTAGTGCAATTACAACATGCTCTGGTGACAAGGGGCGACTTGTGCAAAGACAACTGCAGCACTGCTTACAAAATACATATCAACAACAAAGCAATGCCCATTATGGACAGCCAATTCATCATGCCAGCCAACGGGTCGACAGACTGATTATTACAAGAGCCACAATGGTCAAAACTAATATTGCTACTGTTGACATTGACCACTGGTACCTCTTACACAATGGCACTGCTTCTAGAACAGTGTTCAGTCATGATGGCCATAATGACTGACAGCACAGCCATGTCCCGAGTCCAACAATGTGGTTAAATCACTGGACTGGTCATCTTGGACCTTATGATAGCTTGAGACAATAAGCAGCATTAATAATGAATACAGCATTGAAGACATCCCATAAGGAAGTCCTGTGTCGTGTGTGCACAGTGCACACACAAACACAAGTTTTCCACCAGAGCCTACTCAATGTCTTCCAGATTATGCTTCACTTTGGAGAAGTCAAAGTCAGCCCCAGTCGCCCGCCGGAATATGTCTAATACGTCATTACACGTCGTCTCAAAGTGGGTTGTAGCGTCATAGGATTTGGAGATGAACAGCTGCAAGAAAGAAGACATTGTAAAGGTGGGATTTCTTGCACTTATTCTATACCCAAATAATGACAGACATGCAAAAATATTATCGTTCCAACTATAAGATAATGACGATTGCAGTGTGCTGTTCTGCTAATTAAAAACAATACATAATTTAACATTTTAGGACTCACTGACAAGTATAACATTGTCAGGCTGGACTGAACTACTTGAAATGATAAGTAACGTACTATACAATCTCTTTGCAACCACAACATAACTGCAATATAAGCATAACCAATATTGTGGTATTCATTTTGGTATTCATTCATTCATTCATTTATGATAAATAATAAGTTTATGTACTATATTTACTAGAGTGGAAATATACATGCATTTGGTAATAATACGTTTTGAAAGAAAAGCCTGTGACAACTTTTGCAAGAATCCTGACTGGAACAAGCAGTCAAAATGAATAAATACATACCTGACTCTCTATTCCATCATCCAATGGTTCATAGCAGTCACTAACATGAACAAATCTACAAAGAAAGAGCAGTGTGAGATATGGATGAGACCAATCTGGAATTTAATTTGAATCGAATATCGAATAGAATATCTTCAACATTTCGAATACGAATTGAGTATCAAATACGAATATTTAGTGGCTTCAAATTTGATTAGAATCCTGGACGGTGTTGAGATGTCTTGCCGGGACGCGGCGTCATCCGGTGGGCAAGTCCATGCCGGAGTCATCTGCATTCTGACCTAACCATGAAAACGACTTCATACAGCCGCCAAACTTACCCTCACATACCTTATGTTCATATGCACACACTAGGTTACAAAATAAAATCAACTATATTCCTGTAAAGAATAGAATTAAGAAAACAAGCTCACGCAAAACTCGACATGGTCTACTGCGGCTATGCGGAGCTCGGCGCTTTCCGTAACATCAATAATTTTCGCAAGCGTCGCTTAATAAATGACCTTCACAAATTCCGGTTTTACGCTAACCCTAAAGTAACCATAACCCTAACTATGCCTAAGCTAACTTAAACTAATTGTAACTTACCTGAAACCCTAACCATGAACCTTAATCTGACACTGCTAACAAAAGACCCCTCGATACAATATCGATATTACAGTAAGCTATGCATACCCGTGTAGCTGGCGAGTTTTATGCGAGTTTGTTTTGTGTTTATTCGTTTACGTAATGTTAGTGATTTTATTTTGTAACCTAGTGTGTGTAAAAATACAAATACATATATGTGAGGAGTAGTTTGGCAGTTGTAGTCTTTTTCATAGTTAAGTCAGAAAGCAAAAGATGGCCCGGGACCAATTTTGTGGCGGAGGACATGAAGGAAAATATTTGAGTAATATTCGTTTATAGCGGCAAATTTTCAAATTTTTTATCGAATAGCGGGAAAACATTCGAATATTCGAAATTTCGAATACGAATCAAATACTCGTCCCATCCTTAGTGTGAGAATCAGAACTGCTTCGCCACTGTAACCATCTGTCATGTCCCACCTGTAATCCAATAAAACCCACAAACCCCACCTGTTACATCCTATACACCTTCAGAGTGGGTGGGTAAAATATAAGTTGACACATTACAATTGTTATAGGGTGGATGCAGGTAGATTTCCAAGGATGCAGGGTTCTAGTAATCAACTAATCATCCTCATCATTGTGCAGCTGTAGTGTCCCGTGACTGACAGATGTGCCCTTCCAGTAGTCATCTAGTTTGCCTCTCTATTGTCTCACCAGTCTTCCTCTAAATCACTGTATGTAAAGTTTCCAGGTGGTGACCCGTGATCTACATCGGTTATCTCGTATTCTACAGACATGCATTACCCAAGTCCATTTCCGTCTTTGAACTTGTTCAATCACTTTCCTATGAGTCTAGTAGCTACACTAAAATATCAGGTGATCTATGATAGTTTTTACTTATAATACTTGTCATTTATTCTTTTTGTAATTGACATTTATTCTTTTTGTAATTAATAATGAAAAGTGAATAGAAATCATACTTCTCTAAAACAGGTCCAAGTAGGTCAAGTCCTGGTCGGAGTTCAGCCACAGGATCCGCTGTCTCAACATTTGTGGCAACCAGGGCAAGGAAGAAATTCTTTGCAGCAACTGCATGCGTGTAGCTGACACAGCATACATAGATGTCTACAAAGAAGGGACAGCATAGGTGGTAACTGGTCCTTATGAAGTCACGAACAATGCAGAAATGAATGGCTGAAGTAGGCATAATGAAACATACTGACAGTTAGTACTGGTGGGGAAGAGAAACCAATACAAACAGCCACTGCCAAAACAGAGGACAGAACTATATGTTGGCATCAGATTAGTCGCGCCTCGCTATAACGCGAATCGGCTATAACGCGGTCAGTCGTGGATCCCGAATTTCTGCCGCCAGGGGGAAAATGGGCGCTACAGCTAACAATAACACTGTAATTAACTGTCACTTATTTTTATGAAGTCCTCATGTTTGTCTTGTACAGGTGTATCTAGAAACGATTTATGATATTAAGAAATTTAACACAGAAGTACAACTGCGTTGCTGAGTTTGTTGTTTGTTGTGCCCCTGGCTTCTGCTCTGCCGTCGGCTTCGCGGCACCAATCCAATTGTTTATCAAACCGATCTATTGTGTAACCAGCGCTTGGTTTGTGTGGTAATTTCTTAAGTGTTTGTTTAAAATTTTACCAATTCCTTTGATTGTAATTAATTAACTTTAGGCACAGTAAATTTGGTACAAAGTCCTGTTTGTTTGCGCTGATATCAATCGCGTTTGTCTCCTGCCAGTTCGAGGTGGCTTCGGCGAAGGCGCCCGTTCGCTGTGGCTTCCGCGAACGGGCGCCTTCGCCGGCTTGTAAATGGCAATTAAATTGCTTACGAATCGGGCGGTGACGAAAAATAATTATGGTACTGAAATGGCAGGCTAAAGTTTTGTTATGTTTTCTTCACTACGTATACGAAAAAACATTTACTTGTGCGCAAATATACGAATTCGTCAACTGCGTGTGAACCGCAGTAGCCTTGAACCACCGTGAATTGCATTATAAATCGGCACGGTAAATGTGCGATCTAAATTTATATTTTGGGATTGATTGAAAGATGAAATCAAGCCAGTAGTGAGCGCAATTAGTATTTGACCGACTTCGGCAACATGTCAATTCATTTGTGCGTTTCGGCTGCTGAGTTCAAAGTTATTTTAGACCGCGACCGCGTACTGTGTTATCGCTCTGCCTCTGGCTCTGGCTCTGCCTTATCGCCAGATGAGGCGCGTTGGCTCTGAATTTATTTCAAAACTGTACACCATTCGCAAGATTTACTCAGTTCAACATTCGACAGTGTATATTATTTTAATGTAATACACATTTACGTTGGTTTCAATGTCAGTTAGTTTTATAAATCACGCATACATGCATGTCTAAGTAATACACTCACCAGATTTTCTGTCAACCTGCTTCTGAGGAATGATGAGCTGTGTAGACAGCGAGTCCTTCGTGTTTGGCACTGGGTGGTCCATGATGCAAATGGCACGCACCACCTGCAACATCGCAACATACTGAGATTGCAATATATGATAGAACAATGATGAGAGAATTGTGTGTCTTCTTGCCTTCATTACACTTACGTGAATTACATTTATGGGCAATACTTTTTACAAGAATTAGTTCCAACCCCTACTCCTACAATTTATATTAACCTCATGGATCCTGAATCCTGAATGTGTCATGTTTTTACACTAGTGTGTACAATAATCGCTAGATGTCACTAATTCTTCGCGGAAACTTCGTCAAAATATATACCCAGATGTAGACAGGAGATTTACCAACAGTTTGACACCAAGTTTACATGCATCTATAAAAAAAACGGTACTTTCTAGCAAAATCAAATCAACAGTCGAAATTGTATTTGTTTGCTTAGCATGTCCGATGATTTGGATAAAAATGTGAAGAAAAAAAAATATATATATATATATGTAGGGCCTATATATATATACACACACATATATGTATACATACACAATTACATCTATTACTAAATATTGGTCAGTTTCATAGACACATATCATAAATGATAAGCATACTGTCACAATAATTGTTTTGATGAATTATTTAATGTTATATAAACTGTTTAAATTACCTAAAATAGTTCTCATATCTGATAAGAAAAATTATGTTAGAAAAGTAAAACCAACAACAGTACCACTTTCATTTTACATTAATTCCACATTGTTTCGTTTTACATTAATTCCAGGTTTTACATTAATTCCATGAATGAAACAAATTCAGTTCTTCCGACTGGTAGAGTTACAAAGTTCGTCGCCGCCAGCGCCGCTGTCACTGTCTGCCGGCGACGCGCACTGCCACTAGTGCGCGTCGCTGGCGGCCGTAGGCGTAGACTATGCGGCATACCACCGCTTCCGCGGGTCCATTGCACGATTAAACGGCGTCATGCAGGGTGTTCATGCAACCTCCCACGCATTCAGCTCATTAGCGTTTATTGTGTTGTTTCTTTCTTTAAAATTGGTGAACACTACGGAACTTTCGTCGATCGGACGCCATGACACATTCAGGTCAATCATCTTGAAGCCGCACCGTGATTGGCTGGCGGCCTTGCATAAGGTCAATTTTAAATAGCTATGTGAACTTTCATGATCCTAATCACTTATAGGTTTCTGGCTAAATGATATATCTTGAGAAATCAGTATAAGTATAACAGTAGTTTGTTTAGAACAAGTCTGAACTTTTTGATTTTTACATATCTTTGCCTTTACCCTTATAAATAAATCCAACCCTAATTTCTCCCCGGATCTGGATGAATTACAGGAATGACCTACCCGGTAACTGCATTTCCAAAATGTGGTAACACAGATTTCTGCAGAACTCTCATTCCTGAATAATTCAAATATCTTGCTACAAATATCCATTTAAAAGAATTTAGCTATAAACAAGCTTACCTGGCCAACCTTCTTGCACTGCTCTTGTGCATAGGAGGGATCACAGATGACCATGCCACACTTGGCAGTCTCGCCTGCAGACTTGACACCCACCACCTTGCCTCCTTCCATCACTATCTCATCACACGGCTTGTCAAGCATGTACGTGCCCCCGTAGATCGCACTCAGTCTGTCAACAACAACCACAACAGCCCATCAAATAACTCTACCAGCAACTAGTACATATAATTATGTGTACATTACTTACATACATATACACACACACCATTCATTCTATAAAATGCACAGTATGCTTAACAAGTTCTTAATTAACCTTTACACACCGGTCGAGCGATATATAGTTCGATGGCATAGGAGAATTGTCAAGTGCAGTTTTTGTATACTGCTCCATACAGAACCTTCTTGAGGATATGTAGCAACAGAGATGGGAGAGGGTAAAGGGCTTTCAGCTCATCGACAGAGCATCTACTCCTATGGCTGATGGACATATCAGTGCATAGCAAACATGGTGGGTGTTTGTCCTATGATACTGTTAAAGGTGCTCTCTTGCAACAAAGTTTAAGTGCTTCTTGGATTTATTTGAAGAAGGCATGTCACATCTGCTACAAAAGATGTGGGTGTAACATACGTACCTGGCGAAACCCTGGGGAAGCTCTCCAAGTCCATAGAGGGGGTAGAGATATGGCGATTTGCCATAGCGAGCAAGAGACTCACTATACAACTTGACCCGTTGTAGGGTATCAGCCGCTGGTCTCTGTAGGTAACTGCAACCATAGCAATACCAGTCGGCATGGACACCATGACAGTCAGAGTAACTACTCATTCAGGGTCACTAAGTATCTAACATATGCATTACTACTATGGAACTATTGCGGGAAACAGCTAGAGTGAAAGTGATATTTTCATACAGGTAAGCTTTATGGTTTTCATACATAAAAATATGGGCCAATAGGCCCTGAAGTTCATTGGAATGGCTATATTCTGAGATTGTAATTGTGAATGAAACGATTTTGGTGAATCATCTTTCGTACTAAAACGGATTAAATATGCATTAACCATTTCAGTACTAGAGTATTCTTGAAAGTATTCATAATCAAGGTTATTATTATATTAGTTCATGTAGTTAGATGGACTTTCAGGGGTGTTTTTGATGTGAAAATTCAACAAATTAGCCTGCGCTACATTTCTTTGGGTGAGCCCGTGGTTTGCAACAATAATGAGCGCGGCCTTGAATCAGCCTATTTTTATGGCAAACAAAATCAGAAAAAGAATTGTTCTCAACTGATTTGTTAAATTTTTTTTTATTTTGGGCAGCTAACATATAACACCAAATTTGTCTAAACGACAAAGTATTTAGATCCAAGCCATCATTATCTGGCAGCAGGATGAAATGTTGCTTTTTCTATTTTGGTTCAATTTCGAAATATCCCCATGATTTTAGTGTGTTGTATAGATATTCTAATTTTATTATAATAAAGCATTCTGTTAGCATTAAAATGATTCATATTTTTAAATAAATATTAAGGAAGTTATGATTTTTATAGGAACAGTATGCTACAGGGTTTGTGTTGGTCACTTGCAGGGCTACTCCTTCCATTAATGTCACAGCCAACTGCCTGGACATCTTCCAACAATGCTGTTCTGTACGGGCCACCATCATGTAAAACAGGTAAGTTCTTATAGAGCACAGTATGCAGACCTCACGACTGATCAATGCGCTTTACACTTTACTCCGTGGCACTACTACATAGCCATATACAAACATGTGCTCCTACGTGTCATCTCTATGCAGTGCCAAGGCATGGCCAGAGAACTCTGCTGTGTTGGCATCGAGTCCAAACTTCTCAAAGCACTTTGCCATTGTTTCATTCTTGCAGTCAAAGTTCTTCCATGTCTTCTGGTCATTCACATCAAAGTCTTGCACAAACTGCAGGAAGGAACGGAACCGGCGCTTCTCAAATATGCCCATCAGACCTGACAGTTGAAGAAACAAACTTTAATAAGGTCACATAATGGCTATCAGGGTTAGAATTTAGCCTAAAATTTCTACAGTTTCAAAGTTACATCAGGCATTTATCAACAACACAACGTAGAATTTAGGTCCATTTTCTACGGGGGTCCATATTGTGACACATATAGAAAATGTACCAATGGAACCTGGAGTTCATTTTCTGTGGGGTGTCCATATTCTATGACACATAGTAATTGGACCCGGTGTAGATTATGGACAAGCCATCCATTTTCTATGGGGTCCATTTTCCATGGGAGTCCAAATTATATATGACAGCAGCAGTAAATGTTGGGCTAGCTGGCCCCCGCTAAATGTTAACACTGGCTATGAAGGTTTGTGTAGACATTATGAATTTAACAACTTGAGGATATGATTTAACATAAAAAATAAAGCTAGAGATGCTAATAAATCATGAGTGTTAAACATTACCAGACAGCAACTGTGCATTACCTGTGAGGTTCACACATAAACTAGTCACCTGATCCAAGGGCCTCTGTTTCATTGGCAGGCACTTTGTGAATTTTGCCACTACGATAGACGTAACTGCCCTCCACTGACTTGAATTCAAGGTACCGTGTGACGCCCGTGTGAATCAACAGCTTCACAAGCTGACCTGCATATCATAATCATGTCAACATATTGAAAGTTCTGTGTTCATATCATCAAAGAAAATTCACTTCCATGCAACAACCACTCTAATTCTGCATTAGAAAAATCCACTGCTAGCTTACAGCAAAATTACTTGACTTCTCTTTCAGAAACAGTCTGAATTGTGGAAATATTCCTATCATTCAGGAAGTTACAATGATTTAATAAGGGCACTGGTTGGTCAATAATTTTTTTGGACACAAAAGGGATTCTTTTGTGTCCAAAATTGTAATGAAAAGGTAATATAAAGCTCTTTGTAATGTCCGATATAACTATTTCATGTAACCCTATGTTTTCATTTTAATATAATTATGTTTTATTTAGTAGTAATGACCCTGCTAATAAAAATTTCAAAATTTCAAAAACAGATCTTCAAAGGTTTCTGAGATCTGACAGCTAATGAGGAACAGTGCACATCCTTTGGCCAAATGACTAAATATGCTATTAAAATGTCCATGTTACAATTAATAAAGCTTCAGCAAACTTCAATAATTATGATGTCAAAATAAAATAGCAACTTCATTGTGCTATATATAAAAAATTGTATTGGGGAAATAAATATGTCACCAACAGGTCATCTTCTTCATATCTCAACAACGAAAAGTCACACAGACAACAAAGTTGGACGATAATACAGTCTCTGTGATCACGATCAACATTATTTATGCTGCAGACATCGATATCCGATTCAAAATCATTGAGACGTGATCTCAGAGAAATCGACTATATACCACATGATGTTGTGGGTCATCTAGATGAATTCACTTCAACATCCTTCCAAATAAAACTCAATTAATAAACAGTGTTTTTTACAAGATGGCAACAACATGTTTCCATTACCTCAACAGTTTGGGTGGTTAATGCTTAGGAAAAGATTCCAGTAAACGAAAAGTGAGTTTACTGACCGGTATTGGCCACTCTGCACTTTGGCCAGTTTCGGCCACTCTGCACTAGGAAGGATTGGCCATTTTTGGCCACTCTGCACATAGGAAGGATTGGCTAGTTTTGGCCATTCTGCACATAGGAAGGATTGGCCATTTTTGTCCACTCTGCACTAGGAAGTGTTGGCCAGTTTTGTCCACTCTGCACTAGGAAGGGTTGGCCAGTATTGGCCACTCTGCACATAGGAAGGCTTGGCCAGTTTTGTCTGCTCTGCACTAGGAAGGGTTGGCGAGTATTGGCCACTCTGCACATGGGAAGGATTGGCCAGTTTTGTCCACTCTGCACTAGGAAGGGTTGGCCAGTATTGGCTACTCTGCACATAGGAAGGATTGGCCAGTTTTGGCTGCTCTGCACAGTAAAGAGTTAATGGGTGTTCACTCCCTATTTACAAATAGAGATATTTAAACCAGTTCTGTCTAAAGACCGCATCAAAGTAAACATATAAATTGCTAATGTGGAAGTCAATACCATTGGCCATGAGAAACTTGGGAATCAGATCGACATTCCAGTCACGACCACGACCATAGCGCTCTGATGGCTTGCTGTCATTTTTGAAGTATGTGTACAGCTAAAACAGACACACAATCATTAAATAACAGTTATATGTTATACCATTTTTAAATGATAATGCAAATATTTACAATGCTACTTTAGAATTAACTACAAATATTTTTGCAGGCACATATACATGACAATTGTAGTCTTGCTGAATATAATTAATATATTATGGTGCACATTGGTGTACATATTAATGATATATCCGTGGGTCCAGGGTTAGAATTTAGTCTAAAATGAGTGGGGGCCTGCGGGGCCTGTACTCATTTTAGACTAATACACTCGTGTTACATTGACTATTAAGCCAGCAACATTGGCAAGTTTAACCCGCCCCCCTGGTCAAACCCGGATTTAACCCTGGTTCGGCTAAACCTCCATTTTGGGCTAAGCAAGGGCTTTTATCACAATATGAAAAAAAACTTTTTTTGTTTCACTGTTTTCACATACATTTATTAACAGATATGAAACCCCTTAGAACTGGGGGCAGGGTTTACTGGTCTGTTTAGCTATTGGAGGACCCTGTGTAAGCCTTACTCTGGACACTAATAGTGTATTGTCTTAGTTGGTGAGTATCTATAGAGTTAATCAACTCCACCACAAAGATGATAGATGGTGACTCCAGTTGTTGGCAACTTGGCAGTGAACACAAGTGCTGCCTGCTGAGAGGGTAGATTACTACCTGCCAGTCTCCAAGGCTCTACATACTCCTGTTCCATAGCCTGCAAACAGACACCAGTCAGATAATCTACACCAGTAGATGGTGTAGATTATCTGACTGGAATCACTGCACTTCATCAGAAGACTCAGCCAGTAATTAACTGCTGTGACCAGTGTGAGAATAGCATGCATTCTATGGCTATGGCACACTGATAAAAGTATATTTTATTCTGGACTTCCTGGCCTGGTTTAAATACATAAAACAATTTGGTCTGAACTGGTATGTTCAAGTTCAAGTTGTTTGCATAAGATGGATGTTAACTTCAGGTTTCTGAAATGGTTAAATGTATTCATAAGTCGTAATTGTACTTGTACTCATGTAAATGTACTTGTACTCAGCTTTTAGCAATGTATTCACACTTGTACTTATCCACCATCAATGTACTCGTACTTATGCAGGAACTCTGGAAATATACTCAGCCCCAGGTCTGGAAGAAAGTAAATCTGTGATACCAGAAAATATAAAAGACGTGTACTGTACCTCCTCAAGAGGGGTCAGTGAGGCACTTTCACCACCGTAGTACTTGTTGCGGTCCATATGAAGCACCTTCTTCCCACTGACAGATAGCATGCCACTGAGAATGCATTCCTGAAATATAAATGTACGAGTTTGTTGGATGTATTAATTGCCTGTACTTCTTATCATGCAGTGAAAATTTTTATTAAAATGTTTAGCCAATAGCCAATGATATTAAAGTCTGCTGGCAATTTCTACAATTAAATGCTATCTTTTGAGTGATCTATTTTGTTACAAACTAGTATTAATTAACTGGGCGATGAAGCTGGTGTTGTTTTATTGTAATTATCAACATTGTCATTATGTCGAACTTCAGTAATTCACAAAAATGTACAATTTACATGGAGAATGTTTTGACATGTTTTGTAGGGTGTTAACTGTAATGTACTGTGTGTTGTTCTCCTTTTGGCATCCCTGCCATGAGAGGTGAGTTTGGCTATGGTTAGCGTCATCTTTTTCTTTGGTTTTTCTTTCCTAACTTTTCTGTCATTATGTTCTCTATCAAGTCTCCAACTATCTTCTGCTGTTGTTCTCCATTCTCCTCCCACTCTTTGCAGTCTCTTAACAGTCCTCCCATCACATTCTCGCTCTTCCTCGACTCCTTTTCCCTTCCACTTTCTGGGCAACTGATCTCTTTGCGAATTTTTCATCTCCCAATCAGCCCATTTCAAATTATTCCTCACTAATTTCTTAAGTTTCCTTCACTCCAATCTCCACTCTCTGGCAGTCAAAGGCGATGCAACAATATGAAGCTACATGCCTTGCGAGGGTTGCTAGACGGTCTTTGAAACAGACTCTACCTAGATCACGTCTAACAGGTCGAACAAATGTCGCTGATTTGATAAATACCATCACGAAAAATGTACCTGTATCACGTGACTTTTTCAACAACTGCGTTGGTTAATAAGCCAATAATTGTCTATGAATTCATAAAACAAGTTGCATTGCCAGCAACAAAAATAAGTAGCCAGTGTATTACCACATGGACCAGGGGTAGAACTACCCACTAGTCTGTACACTAGTGAAGATAAGGGCAGACTAGTAAACCTGCCTAATAATTAGTCCTATTGTCTAGTAAAGGTCAGTGTCACCCTCTCGTATATCACGAGCAATTAATTGTTTACATTGGGGCACCCAGACGTATGCCATTTTGTTGTGAAGGAAGCTCGGAAGGATATTGAGACTTACTAGTTATTTGAATTATAGAAAACCTAGAAAAGGTTTTGTGACAATACAAGCTACGCCTCGTGGTAATTTTTTAAGAAATATAATGACGTACCATCTTTGTATATGCACAGATTCATAATTAAGGCTATATTTCCCAGATTTGCACATCTGTCAGTTTAGATACCAAATATGTACAATTTGTGTCTAAGATATGTGTATTTTGCTCACAATCAGGGTCTGAAAACCCTATTGTGAGTAATATTTTGAAAAAATCATGATGTTTATCAACTTGCTGCACATTATCCATATATTGTATTTATGTTCTAATTGTAGTTATGTAATCTCTATATTACAGAGAACAACTCCACACAACTTCACTGACACAGGCTAAAGAGTGCAGAAGCTACTGACTAGTTAAAGGTGAATAACATTATTTATGTTTAACCTGTCGAAAAACGTTTAAGTCCCAATTTCAAACTGCCATAACTTGAAAACTGTTTAAGCTAGAACGCTCAAATTTTTTATTCTTTGTAATGTTCTCACCATACTGATCTATTCAAAAATCTAAGGGATGACAACAACCCCATTGGTTGCATTCACACAGAATGATCCACAAAGAAGTGGCATCTTCATTTAGCCGATATGCAGCCATTTTCTTGATTGGATCACCGTCAGTACCTCGTTTGGTTGATTTATTTAGGGTATTTTATTAATATGGACTGTGGACTCATTGCTTCCTATAAGGGAGCATCTATTTGTGAAAGGAGTGTGTTATTAAAATTTCTGTGTTGCAATCAATTACGTAAGATTCCATATGGCAATAGCCATTTTGTAAATTATAGCATCATTTTTGTCTTCAATCATGTTAACGTTGTTTACAAAAGCAATTATAATTTGAAAACTAACCGCAAAATTTGATATTTTTACAAAGATAAAACTAAAATACATGGCTACATTCGTTTCACCGGATCACTGTAGTGTGTAGCTTCATTTTTAAGGCGAGCGATCGCTCTCGCTACCTATCGCTCACGCAAATCACCTAGGGAGCGATTTATCGCTCGTATTAATTACGATAATCGCTCCCGTCACCAGACGATGTGGAATGTGGCGCCAACTAACTACTTCAAAATTGTGTGAGTGCTGAATTGTGCTGAATTAACCGGCTGGAATTGATCAAATGCAAGCCTGTATGTCTTGTCTACAACATGCCAGGGGCTGGTCTCATGAAGCGACTAAAAACGTTCATAATGCTAACAAGATGACTGACATAGTAAGTTATGTGTTTAGATGTACATACGCGATCCAGATGTTTATGAGACGCTAAGTAAGTAACTGCGCAACCGAAAAGATCGCTTTGCAAAACCAGCTGCATAACACGATTACGCAGTAGCGCCACCACGCGGATAACATAGAATGCCACCTGGTGGATAAAAAAGAAGTAAAAATCACTCCCTCAAATCATTTTGAATTCAGGAGAGCGATTTATCGTTCGCCTGGGTTTTTCAAATGTGAAGCACTGATATAGCATGATGAAGTTGCTTATTCAATTTGTCATCATAATTGTTGAAGTTTGCTTCAAGATCTGAAATGTAATTGATTGCAACACAGACATTTTAATAACACACTTTATTCACACAATCATTCCATGTACAGTGCAATTAACTTCATATATTTTCATGCATCGGTTGTCGAGTTATCCAAATTTTAATGCAAGCAACATGCAGCATAATTCACAGCTGGCTGCCATCTTAAAATGGTCTGCCTACAGAAAGGTGTAAAATAAGAAGGCTGTCTAATCAGTATTGTAAGAGTTTATATACAAAATAACAACGCAACGTATTTAGTTAAAGAATACACATTATTCTATAAATCCATAACTTTTGCATTGCCTCACCAGAAATGCATTTATTATAAGAAAAATGATCATTGCTTTCAGTATTGAATGTTTTTTTTACACTGGTAAGTTGAAACAAAATAAAATAAGAGGGAGCCTATCTATCCAGTAGAGTTAAGCTTCTACCCATCTAGGTGTATTTCCAGCTCATTAATTTTTGCCCCACCTTCATCCTCCAAACCTACACCCAGTCCACTAACATCTCTCCACTCTACCAGCTGTTCTTGGAGGTTTGCTTCTCTGTCCGCTATCACTGCCAGGTCGTTTGCGTACAATAGTATCCAGAGTATGTCTTTCATACCATTTTTTCTGCTTCTCAGTTCTCAGATAAACAACAATTGGATTAGGGCACTCCCCGTCTCAAGTCAAAATTTACTTTGAACTCTCCTAAATTCCTGGTCCACAAATCACACTGTATATTCATGTGAATCAGTGCGAGATAATTTTACATATTAAAATAGGCAGAGAGCTTCAGAACACGAGATTTCACTAACATGGCGATGCAGTCACGCATATAATGATATATTGGCCTAGCGCGAATTCGATGACAATTGGATTTGGGATGCGTTGTGTAGACTGTAGTGTACCATGTAGGGTCGTGAGTATACGGAATGCGCTAGATATTTTAGCAGACTGTTATCGATTATCGTGGACGACTGTTTTCATTAACACATGAGGTGCACGAAGATTCAGTACACATCACAAAAACGTACAATTTACACGGAGAGTTTTAGCTTGTTCTGCCTTCACCCCTCCCCCGACACGACACAGTCACAGTGACACACGGCCCATATGATATCACGCGATTTCTATTTTCAATTGCTGCATTGCAGTGCACCTGAAAGCATACATACCTTAAGACCAGTACCAAGAACGATAACATCGTACTCCTCATCCATGGTGAATTGCCAAACCACTGATGTAGTATTACTGCAATAATAATTGTAACAAAACGTTCCCTAAAACACCGGCAATATTGTATCAGCAGCAATATGGCTTCCTCCACCAGCAACCGAATAACAGCCACATAAACAGAAAAGAGGTCGCTTATAA
Source organism: Ridgeia piscesae (assembly GCA_025642075.2). Classification (NCBI taxonomy): domain Eukaryota; kingdom Metazoa; phylum Annelida; class Polychaeta; order Sabellida; family Siboglinidae; genus Ridgeia; species Ridgeia piscesae. The sequence goes on from JAODUO010000155.1 coordinate 157,500, forward strand.
TATATCATATAATGTATCATAATTCATCACATGTCCTATGCGAAATACATATAGTTAGTTTATGACTGGAAGTAGAGGTTTCAAATTTAACTGCCGTAACAAGTTCAAATAAAATACCAAATAAATGCCTATCAGCGGAGAAATACAAATTAAAGCAAAGGCCTGTCGACCGTTCATTGGTCGTGGCGCCACCTACCAAGTGACTTAGCTAGGTAGGAGTGATGACATAAAAAAGTTGGGCAATATACGTCGCATTAAGTCTTCCATTAGTATACAGTTCTTCCATCCCGTACGTAAAAGCTTTCGTTAGTTGTCTTGGGATCTTAATGTTCTTGCTCGATCTCAGCCTGACGCCCACCGTGGGCCTGCCGACTCAGCCGAGCCCTTGCCTAGGGCTAGGCTATAGGCCCTAAGCCTAGCCCTAGCCTAGCTAGCCCTAGGCCTAGCCTCGCCTCGGGCTATATATACTAGAGGCTAGACTAAAAACGTTGTCATTCCCAGTAGTACTGGGTTTGGGAATGGAGTCCGAGAGATAGACTATAAAATGGCAAAACATATATTCGAATTCTGGGTCAAAGGAACCATTAATGTTAAAAAAATTATGGCAGTACCGCAATGCCAATAGACCAATCAGAAACAGAGTCCCATCTACTCTAGCTATAACAATATAATCGTTGCGCCGGACAGCCCAGTCCATTCGTTTGCCCAACGCCAATCCGATTTTTTTATGTCTACATGTGTAATGTGTTAATAGTTTAACTGCTATGCACTGTCAGTTTAATTTTAAAAGGCGTATTTGTTTTTGTTTAATATCGTCAAGAAAAGAATTGTCGTTACATCGGGTTAACTGGTGAAACAATTAGCAGCTATCGCTTTTTCGGTCACGTGCTTTACGCGAGCTCGGCATCCTATACGTAGCGAGACCACATTTGCATTTTTTCCATAGGCGACCATTGTAACGTTTCCTTCATTTCCTACTAATCTTGATGAAATCTGTTATTGACAATTTCACAGCATCCGTAGACAGATATTCTGTGAAAAATTTGTGAAATTCTCATACCTCAGGCTCCCACAAACTTCTTTCCAACCTTACACCCCTCCATTTCTGCTTGAACCACCCACGGATTGCCCCTGATTACATCACCAAGCAAAATGACAACTGTATTAATAATTAAGCAGAAATGCACCGAGTGACAGCTGTCATAATTTGACAGCTCTGATGCCACGCTGCACAAAAACACAATTTCTACTCACTCCACACTACATATGTGCTCACAGAAATTCAGACAACCTGCATAATGGGGTTTATGGGGTACTCTTTGGTCGGGTAATGGCAGACAAACACCTTATTGTCGTCTTACATCAAATAGATTCGCTGAATGTCTCAATTCTTCACAATTTTTTTTTTAATATTGAAGCAACGCATACATCTTAATAAATGGTCTATGGAAATTGCGAGTGATACACTGAATATTAATTGCGATGTCTTTGAAGCAGACACCCGTCTGGTGGGCAACAAACTCCAATGTGTCATTATGACGCATATCGACAAGATTTCGGACCCATGCATTAGTTACTGTGCTATAAATGTACAAATTCTGATGTCAGTGCCTCACTGTATACACTCCATTGATCTTGAAAGCATCTCATTCAACAGATATGGTGAAATTTTTATATATAAAAAACTATTATCTAATATGCTCTCTTTTTATCACAAAATCCTGACTTCTGTGCATAATGGGACTTTTCTACTTCACGAATTATAGACAGTGTGAAAAGAACATGTGTATTGTTGCATTTTTGGCACAAAATAATTGTCACATCAAAATGTTTACAACATCCTGGTTTCGCATTACACACAGCTACGTATGAAAGACAGCCACCAGAATACTGACCTGTCTCATTAGGTGCCCTGGTCGGATATCCCAAGTTTGACTTATTTGAAAGGGTGAGGGTTGTAAATCACAATTCAAACATACATGACATTATGGTGGCAGCCAAGAGTTAGCCTGGAGGAAAACATGTGCCCCTGGGGTGTCCATATCAGGGTTAGCAGTAGTCTGTCATTACAGTAGACATCTCTGTTGAGCCCGGTTTGAATATTCTGTTGCCTCTGTAATAACTGTGACCATGAGTGATAACTGGTAACGTCCAGCCACCCAAAAATGATTAAAATGCTGGGTACGTGACGAGGATGCACAGCAGGGCTGTGCAGGAGGGTGGAGAAAGCCTAACTACGTGGATGCCACGACTCACTGAAGCCGAGTTCGAGTGAGTGGCAAAGGTGACACCAGGTGGCCTCATCAAAATTCCTGATGCCGATGTGGCGATGGAAAGCTGTTGAGGCCGAAACACCGTGTGCCTGACGATGATGACTTACTGTCATCCTATCTGAAGCCAGATGGCAGTCGTGAGGAGATGCGCCTTTACGAGAAGGGGAAAATGCAAGAGATGTACAACAATTGCATACTGCAGCATTCAGCTGAGGAAAACGTGTGCCATTCCTGAATTTATCATTTGCCGAGAGGTAAAGGTCGGGTTGTGTTGGCAGTGTGCTCTCTGCTGCAGAAAATGTGAATTCACATCCAGCCTGTACAAGCTGTACAAGCTGTATAATGAAATCGAGATGGGAAAGCGGTATTGGAAGCCAGCGACACCTAATGTCGGCCTGCAGGTAGGACTTCAGGAATCTACAACAGGCAATGTAAAAGGGCATATGATCCTTACTTGCCTGAATTTACCCATGCCGAATCGCAATGTTATGCAGAGAACAGCAAACAAAGTTGCAGCTGCAACCGCAACTATGACATTAGAAGACTTCGTGAGGAAACAAGAAAGGGTTAAGCGCATGAACAGATTGCGTAGCCTTCCTGAGGATTCACTGATAAATATTGTGATGGACTCCCATTACAATACAGCAATCATCACAGGTGCATACCATGCAAGGCAAAATGCAACTCAGGCCATTGCTGTTGCTGTAGAAAAACAGTCAGGTCACAGTGATATTGTTGGCATTAGCATACAGAACAAACTATGTGCTCTGGGTGCTTCAATGCGAAGATGAGGGCTAGACATGATCTCTCTAGGTCACACGAACTGCACTGCAACACTGCCAGCTGATCAACCACTGTCAGAATACGTAGCGGGAATGGATATTGGGAGACAATTTGCAGAACAAAATGTTGGGATAAAATATGTAGTAACAGATGGGGATGCTCGCTGAGGGGGTGAAGGCCGGCATGGCTGGTACATCGTGTGAAGTTGAGTGTCAAGCCGATACAACACACCTGGAGCAATCACTGTTTCAAAACACCATGAAAGTGAAGTTCAGCACATGCATATTTGGATCAACAGCAGTGATCAGGAAAGAACAGAGGAAACTGTTCTCACTGGATGTGAAGACTCGCTGCCACAGAATCCACAGGGAAACGCTGAATATGCATGCCGGTGATAGCAGAAAGGTTTCTGCACTCATGCCACGTGTTATTGAAACAACATTAAATTGCTACGGTAGAGACTGCGCAAAGTGCAGATACCACTTGGTTGTGTGTGGAGATGGGAAAAACCAAATTGGTGGCACAGCTTGATGTATCTCCAAACAAGACAAATACACTACCTGAACATGACTGATGAAGACAGAGTCACTCCGAGAAATTTCATTGATACAAGATTTGGAGCTCAGGCACTGGCGATGACAAAACTATGCTTGGACTTGAACACCAACTGCAATGAGTCTCTGAACCATAGCTTATCTGCTACCCTACCAAAGAATGTAAACTTTACATGCACAGTTATGGGCCATGCATGTGCAGCCATTGACTGGCTGAACTATGGGGCCAGGGCTTTGACCTTGAGAAAACTGGAATTGAACAAGGCTCCTGTCAGCAAAGGCGGCCATGTTGCAAGGACTACACGGCAGATACAGCGTGAGGCACTGTACCACCGGACATACATACATACATACAAAAGAAAGTGATTTGATGTTGTTCGCACTGCCGGACACCGAAGAGAGGCTACTGCTGAAATGAGGGCAGCTGCACAGAGAGAAACATACCGGAAGGGGCAGCTAGACAGACATGTTTAATAAAAAAAAAACAGCAGCTGTCAAGCTGAACAATTAAGAAGACCGGTGAGCATTCAAAGAGTGAGTGATCTAGAGGTGATCATACATACCCATATGACATGTAAGGTGTCTGTGTGCACAGTGTATCCATCTATGACGAGGCTGTCATCTCATCAAAAGGCTGACTTTCAAGCACTGTCAACCACATCACACACCAGTTGATTCACCCCAATGAGCAATCAACAATAGAATATCACACCTGCAAACACAATGAACAACAGATGCATGGAATGGAGGTAAGCCCTACACAAGCTCAGTCAAACAGCTTATCTAATGTTGGGTAATGACAATTACCTTAATTAATTAGTTAATTAATTGATTAATTAATTAATTGCAATTACCTTTATCTCATGTCATTAACTGATTATTTTTTAAAAAATATGCAAGGCGGGACTTCAGAGTGTCCAAAGCATTTCCTTGCTGTAGCACAAGATCGCCTGTTACTGTTCACAAATGCAGGTTCTGTGGTCAGATGTTCAACATTAACACACAAACTATTGTGACAGCAATGGCTGCAGTGCATATTTTCAAGGATTTCTGTTCTCACGTGCAACATGTATGCTAGACGATGGACATTACTCTTTGGTCGGGTAATGGCAGATGAGCACCTTATTGTAGTCTTACAACACACGGCACAAATAACAAATCTTCTTCTTCCAGTAATCCACTATACTGTCAATTGTATTTTTGCACGTCATGACGAAGACTCCGAAGTGTCTGCATATATCTGTATTGTAAGTAGTAAAATGTCATAAGGACAGATCACGCCAGCTCAAAGAAGTGTTTAATTCATCTATGTATGTGTATTATCTCAGTTAGCAACAAGAGCGAGTAGTCGTGGACTAATTCAACGAGAATGGCAACTTGGGACCATCTGCATTATAGCCTAGGTCTACTCCACACGGATTCTCTACGTCTAAGTGAAACTTGTAAGACTAGTGTAAGTATGACAAGCCATTCTGACAGTCACCATCACTGCCGCTGCAACTTACTCAGTCAGAAACTTGTAAGACTAGTGTAAGTATGACAAGCCATTCTGACAGTCACCATCACTGCCGCTGCAACTTACTCAGTCAGAAACTTGTAAGACTAGTGTAAGTATGACAAGCCATTCTGACAGTCACCATCAGTGCCGTTGCAACTTACTCAGTCAGAAACTTGTAAGACTAGTGTAAGTATGACAAGCCATTCTGACAGTCACCATCAGTGCCGTTGCAACTTACTCAGTCAGAAACTTATAAGACTAGTGTATGTATGACAAGCCATTCTGACAGTCACCATCACTGCCTCTGCAACTTACTCAGTCAGCAACTTGTAAGACTAGTGTAAGTATGACAAGCCATTCTGACAGTCACCATCACTGCCACTGCAACTTACTCAGTCAGAAACTTGTAAGACTAGTGTAAGTATGACAAGCCATTCTGACAGTCACCATCACTGCCACTGCAACTGACTCAGTCAGAAACTAGTAAGACTAGTGTAAGTATGACAAGCCATTCTGACAGTCACCATCACTGCCACTGCAACTTACTCAGTCAGAAACTTATAAGACTAGTGTAAGTATGACAAGCCATTCTGACAGTCACCATCACTGCCACTGCAACTTACTCAGTCAGAAACTTATAAGACTAGTGTAAGTATGACAAGCCATTCTGACAGTCACCATCACTGCCACTGCAACTTACTCAGTCAGAAACTTATAAGACTAGTGTAAGTATGACAAGCCATTCTGACAGTCACCATCACTGCCACTGCAACTTACTCAGTCAGAAACTTATAAGACTAGTGTAAGTATGACAAGCCATTCTGACAGTCACCATCACTGCCACTGCAACTTACTCAGTCAGAAACTTATAAGACTAGTGTAAGTATGACAAGCCATTCTGACAGTCACCATCACTGCCACTGCAACTTACTCAGTCAGAAACTTATAAGACTAGTGTAAGTATGACAAGCCATTCTGACAGTCACCATCACTGCCACTGCAACTTACTCAGTCAGAAACTTATAAGACTAGTGTAAGTATGACAAGCCATTCTGACAGTCACCATCACTGCCACTGCAACTTACTCAGTCAGAAACTTATAAGACTAGTGTAAGTATGACAAGCCATTCTGACAGTCACCATCACTGCCTTTGCAACTTACTCAGTCAGAAACTTGTAAGACTAGTGTAAGTATGACAAGCCATTCTGACAGTCACCATCACTGCCACTGCAACTTACTCAGTCAGAAACTTGTAAGACTAGTGTAAGTATGACAAGCCATTCTGACAGTCACCATCACTGCCACTGCAACTTACTCAGTCAGAAACTTATAAGACTAGTGTAAGTATGACAAGCCATTCTGACAGTCACCATCACTGCCTCTGCAACTTACTCAGTCAGAAACTTGTAAGACTAGTGTAAGTATGACAAGCCATTCTGACAGTCACCATCACTGCCGCTGCAACTTACTCAGTCAGAAACTTATAAGACTAGTGTAAGTATGACAAGCCATTCTGACAGTCACCATCACTGCCTCTGCAACTTACTCAGTCAGAAACTTATAAGACTAGTGTAAGTATGACAAGCCATTCTGACAGTCACCATCACTGCCACTGCAACTTACTCAGTCAGAAACTTATAAGACTAGTGTAAGTATGACAAGCCATTCTGACAGTCACCATCACTGCCTTTGCAACTTACTCAGTCAGAAACTTGTAAGACTAGTGTAAGTATGACAAGCCATTCTGACAGTCACCATCACTGTCACTGCAACTTACTCAGTCAGAAACTTATAAGACTAGTGTAAGTATGACAAGCCATTCTGACAGTCACCATCACTGCCCTGCAACTTACTCAGTCAGAAACTTGTAAGACTAGTGTAAGTATGACAAGCCATTCTGACAGTCACCATCACTGCCCTGCAACTTACTCAGTCAGAAACTTTAAGACTAGTGTAAGTATGACAAGCCATTCTGACAGTCACCATCACTGCCTTGCAACTTACGCAGTCAGCAACTTGTAAGACTAGTGTAAGTATGACAAGCCATTCTGACAGTCACCATCACTGCCACTGCAACTTACTCAGTCAGAAACTTGTAAGACTAGTGTAAGTATGACAAGCCATTCTGACAGTCACCATCACTGCCACTGCAACTTACTCAGTCAGAAACTTGTAAGACTAGTGTAAGTATGACAAGCCATTCTGACAGTCACCATCACTGCCTCTGCAACTTACTCAGTCAGAAACTTGTAAGACTAGTGTAAGTATGACAAGCCATTCTGACAGTCACCATCACTGCCACTGCAACTTACTCAGTCAGAAACTTGTAAGACTAGTGTAAGTATGACAAGCCATTCTGACAGTCACCATCACTGCCACTGCAACTTACTCAGTCAGAAACTTATAAGACTAGTGTAAGTATGACAAGCCATTCTGACAGTCACCATCACTGCCACTGCAACTTACTCAGTCAGAAACTTGTAAGACTAGTGTAAGTATGACAAGCCATTCTGACAATCACCATCACTGCCGCTGCAACTTACTCAGTCAGAAACTTGTAAGACTAGTGTAAGTATGACAAGCCATTGTGACAGTCACCATCACTGCCACTGCAACTTACTCAGTCAGAAACTTGTAAGACTAGCGTAAGTATGACAAGCCATTCTGACAGTCACCATCATTGCCACTGCAACCGACTCAGACAGAAACGGCATATTAATACACCTTTAAAAAGAATTCAGCATACAATGATGACTCTACAAATCAATAATTCAGGGTTGAGGAAGGTATAGACATACATATTATAAATGCTTGAGGGGAATATACTGTTGGCATCACAATAACCTCATTTTGTCATTTCCAACATTCGCTTTGACCATGCAACCTCACATATTCATGTTTAACATAAAATGTCAAACTTGAATATGTGTAGTAGTTATTACATGGCAGACCCTGGCAAGAATTTGTATACTGAAAACAAAACAAAAATATGAATGCACAGAAATCAAATAATTCTATATTACTAACTAAGATCAGGCATCACTGTAATAAAACATTAAGAACTTTTATTTCATGTAATGAGAATAAACACCTAGTAAATTATAAACAATACAATTCATCACCATTTTGAAAATGAACATTATTCCCCTAATATCCACAACCCATCCCCTCCTTCCCCTGGAACAACCCTGGTAAACACTGTTCCTGTAGATGCTGCTGTAGCAGAAAATTTCTTGCTGCCTTTTTGTGAAGTGCTGTAGGTATTACATGAAACATTTGTCACATTCTGTAATCAAACACAAGTTTAAGTGCACTGCATATTTTATTACCAGCCACTCGCTGCATCATACATGGTGCGCATGCGTATTCCAGATACCTAGCGTATCACGTGTCCAAGTGTAGAGTCTATCTCACACGTAGTCCAGTAGGGGAACCAATACACTACAACATTATTTTGTATATTTATTGATTATGGCAATGAACACTCCATAATTATTTACTCCCAACTCTTCTACCATGATGCATGTGTTTGTTTACTGAAATTTAATATATATGCTTTTCTTTACAAGTCGACAGGAAACTGAACAGTGCTTTGTACCACTAGTTCCACAAGTTAATATGCTATACTGGACAGTTGTATTTGCGGACAAGATTATAAAGCCATGACCGTGCAAGATGCTGCATATTAAATGTCATGTGAATGTCGACTGAGTAATCCCAGTTGTACTGTGTGTTGCATCGTGACAGACTCCCCAATCCTGGTGGCGTGTACACTGACAGACTCCCCAGTACTGGTGGCGTGTACACTGACAGACTCCCCAGTACTGGTGGCGTGTACACTGACAGACTCCCCAATACTGGTGGTGTGTACACTGACAGACTCCCCAGTACTGGTGGCGTGTACACTGACAGACTCCCCAGTACTGGTGGTGTGTACACCGACAGACTCCCCAATACTGGTGGCGTGTACACTGACAGACTCCCCAGTACTGGTGGCGTGTACACCGACAGACTCCCCAGTACTGGTGGCGTGTACACTGACAGACTCCCCAGTACTGGTGGCGTGTACACTGACAGACTCCCCAGTACTGGTGGCGTGTACACTGACAGACTCCCCAGTACTGGTGGCGTGTACACTGACAGACTCCCCAGTACTGGTGGCGTGTACACTGACAGACTCCCCAGTACTGGTGGCGTGTACACTGACAGACTCCCCAGTACTGGTGGCGTGTACACTGACAGACTCCCCAGTACTGGTGGCGTGTACACTGACAGATTCCCCAGTACTGGTGGCGTGTACACTGACAGACTCCCCAGTACTGGTGGCGTGTACACTGACAGACTCCCCAGTACTGGTGGCGTGTACACCGACAGACTCCCCAGTACTGGTGGCGTGTACACTGACAGACTCCCCAGTACTGGTGGCGTGTACACTGACAGACTCCCCAGTACTGGTGGCGTGTACACTGACAGACTCCCCAGTACTGGTGGCGTGTACACTGACAGACTCCCCAGTACTGGTGGCGTGTACACTGACAGACTCCCCAGTACTGGTGGGTGTACACGACAGACTCCCAGTACTGGTGGCGTGTACACCGACAGACTCCCCAGTACTGGTGGCGTGTACACCGACAGACTCCCCAGTACTGGTGGCGTGTACACCGACAGACTCCCCAGTACTGGTGGCGTGTACACTGACAGACTCCCCAGTACTGGTGGCGTGTACACTGACAGACTCCCCAGTACTGGTGGCGTGTACACCGACAGACTCCCCAGTACTGGTGGCGTGTACACCGACAGACTCCCCAGTACTGGTGGCGTGTACACTGACAGACTCCCCAGTACTGGTGGTGTGTACACTGGCTGCCAAACCAGTCTGATACCCTGACTGACTAGAGACCAATGTAGAATGCTGGTTATTTGACGTGCGAATATGGTGATGCCTGACTAGCTTTGTAGTTGGTGATGGAATGGTGGGTGCCATGGTCTGGCAAATATGGCATGAGCCTTTGGTCAACCTCTCTTGACACTGTAAGACAGGTTTTAAATTCTTCTGTGAACTACACCAGCTTGGATATTGATGACATTATGTGAGTTCAATCTCTTTGATGGTACTGCATACCAGCTTCCTGGCATTTTGCTGTACATCCGCATCTACCCATGCAAGAGACAAAGTGACGATTAACATGGTTCTGACATGTATGATATTTTTAATGTGATGACACATTTAGCAAAAGTCAATAAGACCTGTTAAATCGAACATCACAACTAATGTGGGAAACATTCAGCCACACTGAAATTAATATGCAAAGACTAATTGTACAAAAGAAAAGTATTGACCAGTATCTGTAGCCGGTACTCTTCACACAGCTGAGTAAACATAAAAAGTAACTTTCAGCCACACGGTGATCAAGGACCCTGACTATACCAGGGTAGTATAGTCACATTTTTGTGAGTTGTAAAGATATGAAGCATTAAAGATAAAAAAGTAACTTTACATCTATTGATTTTTTAATCAAGTATAATATACCAGTAGTTACTTTATTTGTTATGTACATAATGTTATTAATGTATATATAGTATGTATATGCAATTGTATCTAAAAAGTCAAATCTTTCTAAGGAAATTACATTAGGAGGTAACCAGTTAAACGTTGCCATCTCTTGTAAATATTTTGGACATGTCATTTCTAATAACTTGTCAGATGAGTCAGACATTCAAGCCAAAGTGAGACTTGTATGCCAAGAGAAATATTATGTTTAATAACAAATCAACCTCTGTTCAACTGCTGAACAAATAAGCTATTTACTGAATGTTTCTGCAATATATATATATATATATATATATATATATATATATATATATATATATGCTTATTCCTGCTCGCCATAGACTGGATCATGAAAAAGACTACAAAATATAGAAGAAATGGGATCCAGTGGACACCTTGGAGCCAGTTGGAGGACCTGGACTTTGCGGATGACCTCGCTCTCCTCTCACACAGCCATCAACAAATGCAGGAAAAAACAGAGCTACTAAACACAGTGTCAACACAGCTAGGACTCAACATCAACAGAAGCAAGACAAGGATTATGAAAGCCAACACAAAGAACAACAACCCCATTACAATGAACGGAGAGCCACTGGAAGAGACAGACTCATTCACATACCTGGGCAGTACAATCAACAAACATGGAGGCACAGCAGAAGACGTCAAAGCAAGGATACAGAAAGCAAGAGTTGCATTCATCATGTTGAGAAACATTTGGAGAGCAAAACAAATTAAAACTAACACCAAACTGAGAATATTCAATTCAAATGTCAAGGCAGTTTTACTCTTTGGATCGGAGACATGGCGAAGTACACAGAAGACACTAAAAAGAATACAGACCTTCATCAACAAATGCCTGCGTAGAATCCTACACCTGAAGTGGACAGACAAGATATCCAACACTACACTCTGGAAAATGACCAAGCAACTACCCATAGAAAATGAAATAAAGAAGAGAAAATGGAGGTGGATAGGACATACACTCAGGAAACCACCAAACACCATCACCCGTCAAGCCATCACATGGAACCCCCCAGGGAAGAGACGAAGAGGTAGGCCACGAAACACCTGGCAAAGAGACACAGAAAAAGAAACGAAGGAGATGGGATACACCAGGAGAGAAATGGAGAAGATGGCCACGGACAGAAAACGGTGGCGTTCCTTGGTCGATGGCCTATGCTCCCAGCGAGCAATCAGGCATAAGTAAGTAAGTAAGTAATATATATATATATATATATATATATATATATATATATATATATATATATATATATATATATATATATATAATTGTGTTATAGTGTAATTGCAAAAGTTAATTTCCAGAAATTATTGTTGACTTGTCATATGACAGTTCTTTCAGGATACTGAACAATTTGCACATGAGATGTAGGGCTAGGCACATGTTTGCTATAGCTAATGTCTTCTCGGGTCAAGGCATAATTTCAAACCACAATGAATTTTTTTAATTAAAAGTAGTTTCTTTTTTTTTTAATTCAAAACTACTGCACCAGTGGGTCCTGGATGTATATATAGTTTTTTAAACATACTATTACTGTGAATGTATTATTTATTTATTTTATTTATAATACTTTTTATCAATGTACATCCAAGACGTACGTCCCCAGCACATATCACATCGGTAGGGTATAAACTGCAATAAAAAAATCAACATATTGTGTGCTAGTATTATTGGTACACAGTTAAATTGGCATCATGTCCATGACGTACACGGTCGACAATATTGAAACAAACAAAAACACCTCCCAAATCCTCAATTTGTGAGTTATAATTATATAGTGCATGTGCCCAACTTCGGGGAGGTTTTTCTCACTATCTAAGCATGTTTAAAGCCTAGATTATTCATGTAATTCTAAGATCTGAATAAATCAATGACAATGTCATACATGATGACCGATGTCGATGACGTAACATTTTTTATATAATTATGATATTATATATATATGTATACAATCATTTCATGTGTGTCGATCTGTATGACCTTCTGTCAGATTTTATATTTACTATGTATACAGTATTTAATATATCTTTTGTAACATGTATGTAGTATGTACATATCAGAATCGGAAGTGTTTATCATATATGGACTGCGTCTGAAATAAAAACATACATTCATTCATGATCATCTTCTTGGGGGGACGTGAGGCGTTAGCGTTTGGAGGGATTGGTTGAATATGACTTGTTTTGTAACTGTATTACTTTATCTTAAGTAGAACAAGATATTTTTCCACATGGAGGACACACTATACTCTTTTTAATGGTGTAATATATTAATAATAATTCATGCTTATCACATTATTACGCGTTTGCATGTGCAGAGTTCACTTAGTTCGTCGCATGCAGACGAATAACAAGGTTACTTCCGGTACAGTTCGGATGCAGTCGTGGCAGCGAACGAAAGGAGCGGTCGATTGGTGAATACTGTGTTTGAGTATTGCTTTTGTTAGATCGGTAAGTAAAAACAAATTTGACTCTATGTTGGATGGAATATTGCGCTTATAGTTGGCGTATTACGCGAGGGATACAATGACATGTTTACAATTAAACAGAAACTGGCGACAGGTTTAAGCATGATCCAACCCGGCAAGCATGTTTTTGTTGTTATATGCCAGCTTGATCATCACACATAATAATAAGGCCCCGTAATAATAATACTAGCATGAATACAAGATGTAATTAACATATCATGAAACAGCCTAAAATTGGCGGGTACCGGTCAAAACGGCGACAAACCAAAACGGCGACAACCAAAACGGCGATACATCCAAAACGGCGACAACCAAAACGGCGATACATCCAAAACGGCGACAACCAAAACGGCGACACATCCAAAATGGCGACACGCCAAAACGGCGACACATAAAAAACGGCGACAACCAAAACGGCGACACATAAAAAACGGCGACATGCCAAAACGGTGTCAAATCCAACTTGATTTCTCTCCCAAGCGCTGTGTTTATTTGTATCCAAAACGGCAACACACCAAACGTTTTGGATACAAGTCAACATGGCGTATTGGATTAGTTGGATTGTCGCTGTTTAGACGTGTCGCCATTTTGGATTTGACGCCGTTTTGGTTGTATCCAAAACGGCGACATGCCAAAACGGCGACACACCAAAACGGCGACATGCACCGTCTTGGTTGTCGCCGTTTTGGATGTGTCGCCGTTTTGGCGTGTCGCCGTTTGGGATGTGTCGCCGTTTTGGTTTGTCACTGTTTTGGTCTGTTGCCGTTTTGGCATGTTGCCGTTTTGGCGTGTCGCCATTATGGATTTGTCGCCGTTTTGGATTTGTCGCCATTTTGGCATGTATCTAAATTGGCTACCTAGCTAGGACATGGTCATGGAAGGCCTCCAGCCTCGCCCTGCTGTCCTAGGGCTAGACCTGGCTGCTAGGGATTCAGGGTGATCTCGGCCTTTCGCGATCACGGCCTGAGTAATCTCGGCTGTTTCTGTGATCTCGGCCTGTGCGGCAGTGATCTTGGCCAATATAGCTAGGGACCTGCCAAAAAAATAGATTTACCACGTTTATGATGATGCATGTCGATTGTATGCCTAATAGGTAACAAGATAATGTTTACAGAATTTAAATATCTTTAAGTAGTAAAAAGTTATGGCACATTTAAATTTCCAAAAATGGAACCAAATCTGTGACCTCGGCTCTGGCCTGCACTGCACGTTCATACTGGGGCTAAATCACTCATTTGAAATGCAGTGAAAAACTATATAACCTTACAGCTTGTCAAAGTATATTGATAAACATTATTTTTCCTCAATAGTGTGACCTTGAAATGGGCACACTATTATAAAAAATATATATTTGTTCATAAAGTGTTGCATTTTATTCAAGCAAAACTCGTACAAACGCACAAACTACCGGTAGCCTAAAATTAGAAAGGAGATATAATCTAAAAAGTTTACGTAAAACAGATATGCCATACTTTTGAAGTTGTATAGTGGGTTTATTCTGTGCACCTTTCGAGAAAAATTCCACCCACTATGATATACTTGAACTATAATTGAAACATGAGCCATGTATCTGAATCGTATTTGAATCACAAATTGCAATGTGTTTGTATTTGAATTCAAAAATGTTATTTGTAGTTGAATTGAAATGTGCAAAAGCAACTTATTTGAATTGGATTTGGCTGAGTTGTATTTGTATTTGATCCCAAAATATGTATTTGGACCCAACCTTGCTCTTGTGTGTTCTTGTGTATGTGTGTATACTTGCGTGTACTTCCATGTACTCTCATGTACTTATTTATTAAATTTATGGATTTTTTTGACTGAGCAAGTGCTCACTTTTTCATTCGACCACTGTGCCATACAGTCAGCCAACTGTCTGTTGGACAACTGACTACTGGTACTAAGCAACTGCCCGTTGGGCAACTGTTCTACACTCAATTTATTCAATGCCCAAATTAAAAAAGTGGTCAGTTGCTCAGTGGCAAATAAAATATACAGCCTGTATATATATATATATATATATATATATATATATATATATATATATATTGCAGAAACATGCAGTAAATAGCTTATTTGTTCAGCAGTTGAACAGAGGTTGATTTGTTATTAAACATAATATTTCTCTTGGCATACAAGTCTCACTTTGGCTTGAATGTCTGACTCATCTGACAAGTTATTAGAAATGACATGTCCAAAATATTTACAAGAGATGGCAACGTTTAACTGGTTACCTCCTAATGTAATTTCCTTAGAAAGATTTGACTTTTTAGATACAATTGCATATACATACTATATACATTTACCAGTGGTTATATGAAAAAAGTGAAACTTGCTCAGTGAAAAGATTCTCATAAATGTAATAAGTCCTTTTTTGATAACAATAATAACCGTAACATTATCCCTGATATATATATAATATATATATATATATATATATATAATTATTATTATTGTATATATATATATATATATATATATATATATATATATATATATATATATATATATATATATATATACATGTATATATATATATATATATATATATATATATATATATATATATATATATAATATATAGACATATACATACATACATACATACATACATACATACATACATACATACATACATACATACATACATACATACATACATACATACATACATACATACATACATACATACATACACTGTATATATACACTATATATAATATATATATATATATCAGGGATAATGTTACGGTTATTATTGTTATCAAAAAAGGACTTATTACATTTATGAGAATCTTTTCACTGAGCAAGTTTCACTTTTTTCATATAACCACTGGGCAAATGTCCACAGGGAAACTGACGGCTGAACATCTGTCCACTAAGCAACTGTTTTTTTTACATTCATGCAATTGACCCCAGGCCTGGTGATAAAACAGTATACCAGTATTCAAATTTCCCAGTGTAATTTGTATCTTTCAGATTAAGACTACAAGATGAAGGCTCTGATATTGGTTGGAGGTTTTGGCACAAGGTTACGACCCTTGACACTGAGTCGACCAAAGCCACTGGTTGAGTTTGGAAACAAACCGATGCTTCTTCACCAGGTTGAAGCACTGGCAAAGGTATATATCAGTCATTTGATTATACATGTTCGGATGTACCTGATAGACCAAACATACTGCATCATTATTCATTAACGGACTATTTCTTTGTAACATTACTTTGATAAACTTTGTTAGCAAATCTACATAACTCATGCAAAGTCCCAACCACCTGTTGTGTGGGAGGGTAAACCACAACGTGGACGGGTAGAAATATAATTGTATGGGTAAAAAAGGTTATTTTGTAAGAAATTCTCTTAAAGGCTAACTTTTGAAATGTATGACCAAGATCTATAGCTGATGAGTCGAAACATTGTACATTTCAAAAGTTATGCTCCAAAGTAAGTGAATTTCTTCAAAATAAAAAAATCTTGGAGGCATGAATAATATATGCCATAAAAAGATCTTGAAATGGGAGTCACATGTTTGTTTGTAGTTTATTTCAGATCATGAAACATATCTCAACTGGCTTGTATGTCTGTGAGTTAACTTTCAAGTATCCACTAAAAAGGGTGACTAGCAAACATGTAGTAAGCCTTGCATATCTATTAGAACATTTCTATAAAAAGTTAACACTCTGACATCTTTCCACAAGCTGATGAGAGGTTGGAGTAGAAATAACACATAGCCTGACTGTTAACAGACCAACATAGTCTTCTCAGCTAAACACTTGTATGCAAAACATAACATTCTTATACACATAACATCCTACAACATGCACGTGCATTTAATGAAGGACATGCATTGTGAATTACTTTATGATCATGTACACACAAACATTGAAATTGAAGCATTTTGCTACTAGGTAATCAATTGTGGGCTCAACACTAAGGTTGTTTTATTCACTGGCTAAAGGGGCCAGTAGATTTGTCTGTGATTCTCCCAAAAAGTTGTGTTGTGGGAAAGTCCATTTGTACGTGTATTGGTGAATTAAAAAAGGGCCAAATTCCATTGACCACAATTGTGCAGGAGGACACATTTTCTAATTATTTTCCAGAATATGATGCTGTTCCCTAGGGGTTATCAAAATGTTAAGATAAAAAGGGCCCGATTACTAGCCTCAATTACCCATACTCCATTAGGTGGCAGCACTTTTTAGCCCCTCACATCCACCTGGAGAATGCTCTGCTAATATTGCTACCAGGGCAGCATTACGCCACGATGGGGTAGAGACACTGATTGGCTCTCGGGCCAACTAAAAACTAAAATAAGCATACACTTTTATAAGATAATACTATACTATTAAAAGTATGCAACATTAAACTGATAGTCTGATATTCACACAAAAATAAAGAGAAGTACAAATTTGTAGTTGGTTATGAAGCAGGAATTGTGGCAGAATTAGCCTCGACTACCCAGGCTCCATGAGGTGACAGCTCATTTAGCCCCTCACAAAGATAACATTCAACAGTTGGCTATGTCACCAGATTATCTTTTTGGCAAAGTTACGCAGCCAAGTGAGAGTCGGTTAACCGAGACTGTCCAGTTACTGGAGCTTGGTCCTTCTTCAATTCAACGCATAATGTATGCCATTTTTGTGTGTGACTTAAACATTGGAATTGGTTACTTAAACAGTGGAATTTGGCATGTTTATAATGTAAGCATATACCTTGACAAATGAAGAATACAATTCATGCAAAAAGCGAAAATCTAAAAAGTGTGGAGTTGGGCCTTTTTAGAAATCACATATTCATATATTTTTGTCAAGTGATGTGATGTTGAATTTTGATAATAAAAGAATCAGGAACATGTTATAATATGCCCCATGCGCTGCCACTCGTTTATTACTGCAACATTTGAAGCATCATTAAAACAAGACCCAAATTAGAAGCAGCAAGATTTTTACGAAACTCATTAATTATTTACCTATTAATTTTATGGAATTAAGGCAAAAGCTGTAGTGTTATTTGCATTAAACAAACTTTGCAAAAATTCTGCACCAAGTCATCATTAATAGTTAATGCACACAGTTCTACGACATCATGCAGAGTTATTGAGAACTTCCAATATGTGATCATTCATAAAACATACTTCCTTTGTAATATAAGATGTAGACTAGATTCTAGAGGTCAGATGTAGGCTCAGCTGTCATTTTTGCATAGGGTATGACAAGTGATAGAAACTATATAAAACAATGGTGACCATTTGGATTCAAACCAGAAAGAGTACCAAAACCAGTGGCCCTTTGGGCCAATAAAATATGAAAACTGGTGGTCCAAATAAGCCCAACATCTTAAAACATTACGCTCAGCTATCGAGCTAGTGCCAATGTTGCGCTGTAACAATGTGTGACTCTGGGACACTCCTGTCTGTACACACCTGTCAGTTACTCTGGGACACTCCTGTCTGTACACACCTGTCATTTACTCTGGGACACTCCTGTCTGTACACACCTGTCAGTTACTCTGGGACACTCCTGTCTGTACACACCTGCCAGTTACTCTGGGACACTCCTGTCTGTATACACCTGTCAGTTACTCTGGGACACTCCTGTCTGTACACACCTGTCAGTTACTCTGGGACACTCCTGTCTGTACACACCTGTCATTTACTCTGGGACACTCCTGTCTGTACACACCTGTCAGTTACTCTGGGACACTCCTGTCTGTACACACCTGCCAGTTACTCTGGGACACTCCTGTCTGTACACACCTGCCAGTTACTCTGGGACACTCCTGTCTGTACACACCTGTCATTTACTCTGGGACACTCCTGTCTGTATACACCTGTCATTTACTCTGGGACACTCCTGTCTGTACACACCTGTCAGTTACTCTGGGACACTCCTGTCTGTACACACCTGCCAGTTACTCTGGGACACTCCTGTCTGTATACACCTGTCAGTTACTCTGGGACACTCCTGTCTGTACACACCTGTCAGTTACTCTGGGACACTCCTGTCTGTACACACCTGTCATGTACTCTGGGACACTCCTGTCTGTACACACCTGTCAGTTACTCTGGGACACTCCTGTCTGTACACACCTGCCAGTTACTCTGGGACACTCCTGTCAGTACACACCTGCCAGTTGCTCTGGGACACTCCTGTCTGTACACACCTGTCATTTACTCTGGGACACTCCTGTCTGTATACACCTGTCAGTTACTCTGGGACACTCCTGTCTGTACACACCTGCCAGTTACTCTGGGACACTCCTGTCGTACACACCTGCAGTTACTCTGGGACACTCCTGTCTGTACACACCTGCATTACTCTGGGACACTCCTGTGACACTTCGTTACTCTGGGACACTCCTGTCTGTACACACCTGTCATTACTCTGGGACACTCCTGTCTGTACACACCTGTCAGTTACTCTGGGACACTCCTGTCTGTACACACCTGCCAGTTACTCTGGGACACTCCTGTCTGTACACACCTGCCAGTTACTCTGGGACACTCCTGTCTGTACACACCTGTCATTTACTCTGGGACACTCCTGTCTGTACACACCTGCCAGTTACTCTGGGACACTCCTGTCTGTACACACCTGTCAGTTACTCTGGGACACTCCTGTCTGTACACACCTGTCATTTACTCTGGGACACTCCTGTCTGTACACACCTGTCAGTTACTCTGGGACACTCCTGTCTGTACACACCTGCCAGTTACTCTGGGACACTCCTGTCTGTACACACCTGCCAGTTACTCTGGGACACTCCTGTCTGTACACACCTGTCAGTTACTCTGGGACACTCCTGTCTGTACACACCTGTCAGTTACTCTGGGACACTCCTGTCTGTACACACCTGTCAGTTACTCTGGGACACTCCTGTCTGTACACACCTGTCAGTTACTCTGGGACACTCCTGTCTGTACACACCTGTCATTTACTCTGGGACACTCCTGTCTGTACACACCTGTCATTTATTCTGGGACACTCCTGTCTGTACACACCTGCCAGTTACTCTGGGACACTCCTGTCTGTACACACCTGTCATTTATTCTGGGACACTCCTGTCTGTACACACCTGTCAGTTACTCTGGGACACTCCTGTCTGTACACACCTGTCAGTTACTCTGGGACACTCCTGTCTGTACACACCTGTCAGTTACTCTGGGACACTCCTGTCTGTACACACCTGTCATTTACTCTGGGACACTCCTGTCTGTACACACCTGTCATTTACTCTGGGACACTCGTCTGTACACACCTGTCATTTACTCTGGGACACTCCTGTCTGTATACACCTGTCATTTACTGGTTTGTCAATGATTCACATACCACATATCTAAGGCATATTTCTTGTTGACCATTCTAGGCAGGGGTGAAGCACATAGTTCTAGCTGTCAGTTACCGTGCAGAAATGTTGGAGCAAGAAATGAAGGTTGAAGCTGATAGGGTAAGTGGTGAACACAATTAATAATGTCACACACACACACACGCATGCACACACACGCATGCACACACACGCACGCATGCACGCACGCACACACACACACACACACACACACACACACACACACACAGACACACTTTAGCATTGGTGGCAATATAATTTACTGGTAGACTAAATTAATTCATGATTCAGATTACTATTTTAAACTTTACTACTCAAACCCTTAACGTATATTTTCAGCAAAATATGAATGAATTTTAGGTTTCTAATTATTAACATTGCATTAAATTGCCATTCATAGAACACATCAGTATTACAATAAGAACGTTTCCTTACAAATGACAGCTTTGTATATTGTAATGTACATTGAAGCTTGTTCTTTTTCCAGCTTGGAATCACAATTTCTGTATCACATGAAAAAGAACCACTAGGAACAGGTCTGTGACCAGGTTATTTAGTAAATGTTGATTATCAAACAGAAATTTAATTACATTTATGCAAAGTAGCAATCTGGATATTATATATATATATATATATATATATATATATATATATATATATATATGTATGTATGTATGATATGTATATACCAGTATATGTATGTTTTATTAATTGAGTTATATCACTGTTGTCTTGCCCTTCTGAAGAAAAAAATTATTCATGGATGGATGCATTTACAGATTATATATATATATTTGCCATGTGCGTTTTTTATTTCAACATAATTTTGGAAAAGTTTTGTAGTTACAACCATTATGTGGAATTTTAGATGGAAATCTAATTTTGGAATTACTTGAACCTGTCTTTAAATCTTCACTGAAGACTGCCAGTGTTGATGCCATATAAAGTACCATTTAAAAATTTGTAATTAAGCAGTATTGTCAATTTTTTGGAAATAATCGGTGACAATGCAAGTATTGATGTTAATACATATAACTGTCCAAAGTCCTTTTGGCCAAAGGTCCAATGGACTTATGGCATCAGTCTCTTTCCACTGTGCACCTTTAGCTCTCACATCTCAGAAATCATTGAAGATCTATTTTTCCAATTTTATATAGACATTTCTCTATTTATAATCAACTGCATCCCAACAATTTGGCTGTGTTTCTAGTCACAAATAACCAACGATAATATTGATTACACATACGTGATTATGGTGAAGGTAGTGACAATGATTCACCAAAATAAATTCGTTCATAATTACAAACTCACAATAATATTAGTCCAAATGACCCATTTTGTATTATATATTTTATTTATTTTCGTAATTTTATTATTATTGAAAAGTAAGCAAAAGAAGGATACCCAATCAATTTGACTCAACACTTACAGAAGTTGGTGTAGGTAGTAGATACGTTATAAATAGACTGCAGCCTGTTCTTTTGTAGCTGGTCCCCTGGCTTTGGCAAAGGATATTCTTCTTGAAGACAACGATCCCTTCTTTGTTCTCAACAGTGATATCATATGTGACTTCCCCTTCGAGGACATGATTGCCTTCCACAAGAACCACGGCAGAGAGGGTACAATAGTGGTCAGTATAAGGCCTTATCATCTCTACTACTGGTAGTAGTTAAGCAGTGGTGCTTACAATTAATTTTCCAAACAAATATCATCGTTTCTTCTATATGTTTTACATTTAGTTACATTTAGAATCAAATTCAGGACGCAGTATATTAGTAAAATTAAATTGATGGCCAACTCTACTATCTGATGCTGAAAGTGTATTAGGAAATAGCAAACCCACCTGTCCAAAATTATGACTGCACACTTACTGTTGTCATGTCAGTGATATCACCGACATGCAGCAATATTTGTGCAAAATCCTGCTCATGGTTTTGCTAAAGCATCATGATATGTTTTCAGTTCCATCTCATGCAAATTAAAACGAATTTCTGAAGATGTAACTGGGTTGAAGGGCCAGCTATAATTGTAAAAATAATACAACTACAGCTGTACCAGGTACTTGTATAAGACTGGTTTATAGCCATTTTAGAATTTCTTGTTTTCAGACACCACTGGTTCAGTGGTGTTTACAAAAGTCCAGAATGGCTTTATGCCAGATTATAAACTTTACATGCATATGCCAGATTATAATAACTTTACAGGTTTATTATAATAATACTAATAATAATTGTAAAACTTCTATAGCGCCTATATCCTTAAAACGTTCAAGCTCATATGTGCAACAAACAAATTCATTTGGCAACCAGGTTGTCATACACAGGGACAGGCAAAAGTTGTCACTGGAGCATGGAACCACCGAAAATTTATGGTGGAAAAGAAATTTCAAACAAATATTTTTTCAGTTGTTTATCGAAGGTGTCTATAGTTTCAAAAGTTTTATTCATAATAGGGAGTTGATTCCAAATTGTAGGTGCAGCCACAGAGAAAGCACTTTTGCCAATATTCAACTTAGTCTTAGGAACAAAATGTTGTTTGGAAACGGATGATCTAAGGGTCCTAGATATGTAAGAGAAATGTAGCAGATTAACTAAGTATGTCGATTGTTGAGTAGAAAGTTCATTTTTATATATAATGTAATTCTTCCAAATGACTTTTATTCATATATCATGTGCATTGTGCAATATTTGACAGCCATTTTCAAAAAAAAATATTATTTCTGCATTTGGAAAAAGGATATCTGGGAATAATTATGCTGTTCAAATTCAAATGAGTTTTTTAGTTCAGCTTAATTCACTCTGTGCAGTAACCATACACTTAAAAAACATAAGTAGTATGTAATAGAGAGCAGTATTTATTGTTAAAAATAAAAATCCCAACATCTTGATAAATGCTCTGAATTTATATCCAGTCTCTTACATTGGAGCTGTTAACCTATACATTCTTTTTCTTTAGGACGTGTGTGCACGCACACACGCGCACGCACACACACACACACACACACACACACACACACACACACACACACAGGGCCTGCCTATATGTGCCAGAGTAATATTATATAACATTTTATCAGTTATATGTACAATTATTTGATTAAATTATGAATTTACAAAGTAACTGGTTGCCATGTCCAACCAACAGAATGCTATAATAATTGTGTTGCATATGTCTTAAAATGTTGTATTACATAGAACAGTTTTTATAGCTTAAGGACAATGATATGTAGTGTAAGTAAGTGACATGTTGAAATGTGTTGAAAAGAAGAGTTATGTGAGAATGCATCTGTTATGTGGTTGTTACTTTTTGTCAGGTGACAAAGGTGGAGGAACCATCAAAATATGGCGTTGTTGTGTACGGGGCAGACACAGGCCGCATCAACAGCTTCGTAGAGAAACCTCAGGAATATGTGTCAAACAAGATCAATGCAGGGATGTATATATTCAGTAGTGGCATACTTAATCGCATCCAGCTGAAGCCTACATCGATTGAGAAGGAGATCTTCCCTGTCATGGCTGACACTGACAACCTGTATGCCATGGAACTAAAGGGTACGTCCTGAGAAGCTCCGTATGATATTGTAGGAAGATCAGTGCACATATATCATTTATAACCTCCAAAACACCATAATTAATACTATATCAAAAGATAAGTTCATATACAATGCAGACTCTGGTCCTTGGGACTCTATATATCCTAAGGCTCTTTACAATATAGACTGGTTCAATAGAAAATACTCTTGACTTCACTGTGAAGTGTTCAGCCATGCTGTAATTAATGCACACAACTATTTGTACACACATATTCTATATCTGCCATGGCAAAGGGTACAAGAGGTTGTTTTGTTTTAAAGTGACTTTCCCTTTGGGCAAAAACCCTACCTTGTGTCAATTGAGAGTTTGATGTTCTTGTCCCTGAACCAGTGCCCTCTACACAACCTCCTCGTAGAAATAATGAACCATTGATACAAAGATTTACACCTGAAACAGGATTTGATACAATATTTTCAACAGCACAAAGGTCTCATAAACTGCTAGATATCCAAGCTTTCAACACTTCTTGGTGAATAGTAACCAATTATAGCAAAAGCATGGTCACAACTAGTCAGTAAAATGTCAGAAAGTATATGACTAGAAATAAAGAAGAGATGCTGTGATGATTTAGGTTTCTGGATGGATGTTGGACAGCCAAAAGACTTCCTCACTGGCATGTGTCTGTAATGATTTAGGGTTCTGGATGGATGTTGGACAGCCAAAAGACTTCCTCACTGGCATGTGTCTGTAATGATTTAGGTTTCTGGATGGATTTTGGGCAGCCAAAAGACTTCCTCACTGGCATGTGTCTGTAATGATTTAGGCTTCTGGATGGATGTTGGACAGCCAAAAGACTTCCTCACTGGCATGTGTCTGTAATGATTTAGGTTTCTGGATGGATGTTGGACAGCCAAAAGACTTCCTCACTGGCATGTGTCTGTAATGATTTAGGTTTCTGGATGGATGTTGGACAGCCAAAAGACTTCCTCACTGGCATGTGTCTGTACTTGACGTCTCTCAGACAGAAATCGCCAGAGAAGCTGTACCAGGGCCCGGGGGTCGTGGGCAATGCTCTTGTGGTACGCTTGCCTCATTCTCTCTTGTTTTGTACTGTCTAGTATATAGTTGAATCTCATTTTATAACTTTAATAATACAGCCATCTCACAGGACTGTCGGAAATAATGTAATAGTAAGGATGTGAAATTGGTGTTGGTAATATGGTGCTTCTGCAATCTTGTAAACTTAAAATTGTCAACAGTGCTGAAGGTCCAGTGGACTTATGGCATCACTTTGTGTCCACTATGTGCTGATAGCTCTCAGATCTCAGAAACGTTGAACATTCAGATTTTGCATAGACATTTCTTAGGGTACTGCCACTATGCATAAGAAATACAAATTATATTTACACATTTGTAAGCCTCCTAGGGTCCTATGGGGCCTAAAAACTGGTACATTTTAAGTTTTCCTATTTGATTTGAACACTTCCTGAAGCTTTTTCTCTAATTTTGCATAGACAATCTTCATTAGACATATCTTCATTGTACACTAGTCTTTTATAAGGGCATCTGAGGGCCTTCCAAAAAACAAATGATTCATGATACATAGACATGATATCTGTTTTATTACATAGGCCTACACAATAGTGTAGTTACTATCTCAGTTACTCACTAACTAGCTGAACAATTCTATGTTATTTGATGTTATTTGGGCATTTTAAATTTATTTATTTAATAGCTTAACATAATTATTTTTAAATAGATAGTGTATCATTTTTTTATTTATCATTTTAGGGAACATTTTATATATTTATTTATCATATTAAATGTTATTGTATATAGGCACTACGTGCGTGACTCAATGCCAGAAACATTCCTATTTAACATAAAATGTACTTGCATGTTGAAAATGGCTAATAAAGCTTTATTATTATTAAGTTAGCAGTTACCAAAATATATTTGTAAATTGTATGTGATTCAGTTAAACTGATGTGTGTTTGTCAGTAATTTCCTGAATACTCTCTTTGAAAGCAGCCACCACATTAGTCGATGAAAACAAATGTCAACCAGATTAGTAATGCTATATTTGTTACACTCTACTATTTATTTTGGCGAATGTTAACACCAAATGATGGAGAATTCTTCGAGGAACGCAGTACCACGAATGATACGTGTACATGGTCTCTTGCATTGGCGTCGCTTTACAGTGAAATATATACCAGAACTTGGCAAATATTTGTATCGCAGGTTCAAGAATGCCATTTGCGAAAAATTCCACTTAAAGAATATGTTTTAGATTTTACATCAGTATGGATAGACCAGTATTATATAAGCAAATTGAGCAAGGCAAGAGATGAAGGTCAATGCTGACCAAACCAGCTGAACAGCGCTATTAACAAGCATTTACTTTGGACATTCGGTGATAGACTTATGATGCAGAATTGCCTTGAATGAATTCTATTGTGGTGGAGAATGGAAAACTGGTTGGGACTTGTAAGGAATTAAGGGTGAACAATGTTAACGACAAAGTTAATAATGGGATCCTTTGAAGTGGCTGTTTGAATTAGTTATGATATATGAACAAATACTTAGGTCAGTTTTATGTACGGCCTCAGGTGTAGAAGTGTTCATAGAATGACATTTTTCTGTAGCACCCAAGTGTGAAGATTGGTGAGAACTGTCGACTTGGACCAAATGTAACAATCGGGCCAGATGTTGTGATAGAGGATGGTGTCTGTATCAAGAGGTCAACTATACTGTCTAAGACCGTTATCAAGTCTCATTCCTGGCTGGACTCCTGCATCATAGGCTGGCGATGTAATGTCGGCAAATGGGTGGGTATAGCTTTTCACTGAATATTCATCATATAACCCAGCTAAGCCAGTAGACATATTATGCATTCATTAAATCTGCGAACAATGACTGAGATAAGCCATTAGAATATTTGGAAAGAATAAAAATAATTTTCTGTGGTAAATTTGCCATGTCAGATATCACTATATTTCCAAGAAACCATGTGTATATGTATGTTTAAGTGAATATTATCTATTTAATAAAAAACAAGTAACATAACTTATATGCTGACAGTGATAACATGTGAGAATGTGACTTGTAGACACGGATGGAGAATGTGACAGTTCTTGGAGAAGATGTTGTAGTGAAGGACGAGCTGTATATCAATGGCGGTCGCATTCTGCCCCACAAGGAGATCAAGGAGTCCGTGCCAGATCCACAGATTATCATGTAGTCTCACTGCTATACTGTGTGAACCAGAAGTTCCAGCAAATGGTGGTTCTCTTAAATAAGGAAATTAGATGTGTCAGGGTAGAGAGGTTTAATGCAAGGAACATGACCATGGTAGCTATTTCTGGATCTCCATGCAAATATATTAATTTAGTTTGAACATTACCATGATCAATGTTGAAAAAACTGTCACCTATCTAAAGACAGAGGACACATGTAGTTGTATATTTTATGATAGTTTGTACATATATGAATGCTTGAATAACTGCTAGATGGAACTACTGGGTAGTCTGTCTACTGGAGCAATTTGTTATTGGTTAATGTATTTCTGGTAGAATCTCGTTGCTTACTGCCATGCAACCCAACCTGTCCACAGTATTTCACCCTACAGCCATGGTTATGCCATTATCACCTGCTGTTTTGAATTTTAACATTCTTGTTAATAGTATCATATATTCACAAATACTAGAATAGTGGTATGGAGAAATCACCTTTATTAAATTTATAATATACAATATACCAGGGTAAGCACTTTTTTCAATATTTACGGTAATATTTTCAAATTGACATCAATTGTATTCATGAACACTATTTGAACTCCACTTATTTTTCTCTGATTTTCAATTCAGATATACCAAGGTACAGCTGTATGTTGAAAACAATCCTAGTTGTGCTGTCTGTGTTTGTCAAACCCTGGCTGTTGCCTTACTTATGCTAGTCTCATTGCAAATTCCTTTCAAATTAGTTGTGTGTTATGTTAAGTTTGGTGTCATTACCATGGTATCAGTTGTTACCCTGGTAATGTATCGGTTTATGAAAATGTTTGTGTAACACTCAATATATATATATATATATCTTATCGGATGTCTTTATTTTTAAACGTAGGCCATAGAGCAAGTAAGTTATTGACTTGTTTGTTAATTATTGAATGTATTCTGCAGTGATATTCCTCCAGACATATATCAAGTCATGTAATAGTGGTATAATTGTTTAAATAGGCATCTTTGCTACACTCATTTGCATACAACCCCATGCACAATTATAAGAGAGAAATGTTGGCTGGAAAACACATTTGATTCTCCAATATGTTTGTGTAAATCACCAAATGCATATGATTCAGGATACATTTACAATAGACAGACCTATTGTCTTGTTCACAGGTGTCATAATAAGTAAAATGGGAAATAAACAAGTGTGGTGTCTCATCTTAGAATGCTCTGCAATATCACTGCAGGAAATGGTGTGATGGGGTAAAATATTTATTTGATGTAAAAAAAATTCCAAAGACTTGTTTAATCCTAATTATTTCCTGTGTGAAAGCTTTATTTTATAGAATTTGCTAGCCTCTATATAAAGGAAGTGGCCCAAATAAATTGTAAGTTTGCAAAGAAAAGATGCTTTAAGTATAATGTTAATTTGTGCTACATGGTAGATATTGCATACAAGTAAAGTGGATAGCTTCCTTGTCCACTTGCCATTGTTAGTTTCAGATGGCAATCTTATCAAGAATATAATGTACATCAACAATTTGGATCAAATCCTAAAAAGGATGCCATGCACTGTATGCAGATGGTTTGAATTACAATGCTGTATACCAAAATGTTTGTTTCACATTAAGTATACTTAGTTATTACTTACCCAGGTGTGTCAGTATGAATCTACGTACTGATTTCGAGCAGGTAGGAAGTACTTCATAGTTGGTAATGGTGTGTGCCAGGCTACAACATGATGGCTACTAAAAAAGGTGACTTGGCGTGACATTTCTTGTTAGTTTATTGAGTTTTATGATATTATTTGTGTGATATGCTGCTAATACAGAATGATTGGTATAAAGCAGTGCGGTAGAAGAAGCCATTAAGAACATGGGAATATTGGCAGGTACGCTTTAATGTTGGTAAACGTAGAAGTTACATTTGCTTATTGAAAGCCTTCATTTTAGTTTTAGAAAAATATCCCTTGAACGGGACCAGTGGTATGTATTGATGAAGACACTGACAGCAAGAGTCTGGCAATGGGGACCAGTGATAACCAAGCACAACTGTGTTGAGCATATTGGTGTTTATAACTCACAAACTGTCAGTAACACGGTAAAATATTTCAAATTATAAAAAGAACAGTATCAGAAAATGTTGAATATTAGACACGAAGAGGGAATACAAGTCATGTTGGCAGTAACTTGGCCAGTTACACAAAGGAAGACATTCCATGTGATAAAGTAAGCAGGTATATTTCATATAGTTGTGAATGTCAAACACAAGACTGATCATTATTGTGTGAATGTAATTATTGCAAGTGAATGTAAAGTCCTTGAATACAGAAGGCTGCCATATGCAAGGTGTGGTGCATAATTGATATACAAATTCAGGTATATTTGCCATGTTGCATGTTTACTGCAGTGATACCAAGAATAGTAAGAAGTGTAAATTAATTATGTCGTACAACAATTGTAATAAAATTTTGTAGTTCCTGGTTTATTTGTATAAAATATATTACAATTATCTTTGCATGAAATCATATAACATATCAAATTTATTTCAAATGTTTTTAAAATACTGTACAGTATATTTTGTACACTTGTATAGTGTAGATTAGAAGGGAATAAGTGATATGTGACCTCACTTGGTGTGACTTCACCTTATATGACCTTGCTTTGTATGGCTTCACTTTGTATGACTTCAGCCTATGTGACTTCACTGTGTGTACTTGTACTACACATAATGTTGTTATCTTATTCAATACGATGATGATCACTGATAAACAAAAGGCAATAAAACAATGTTAGTTTTATTAAAATAATACATATACTGTGTAATGGTGTACATTATACTGAATGTAAATATTTTTACATACATATGGTTATATGGCATTTTTCAGGGGAACAAGGCAACATGCGAGAAACTTAAATTCAGGTGATATTTTTGACTAGGCAAAGTGCCGATATTTTACTGCACAAAATGGAATTTGTTATGATATTATATTCCGGTATCATGCACAAGTTTTCAATTACGTTTTTAGGACAAAAATAACTTTATTAACACACCCAAATTAAACCATATATTATTTTCCCTGAAACACTACATGTTCAAAACAAGTGAAAGTCGAGAGATCTTCACAAACATCCACCATGGCAACAGGAACCTATGGTCATTGTCCACTACAGTGACAGGTAAACAAGTGGCAATCCCAAGCAACTTGACACAGCTGTCTGTCAACAATATCCTGGTCTGCAGTATCATGTAGTCTTACAAGTATGATCATTGATGAATTTCATAACTAGGGTGTGTATATTTGCAATCGTGGAATGTAATATTTGTTTATATCGCCATAAAGACAATGATCTTACCTACAAATGTGTTGTTGTATGTACACAAGTTGAA
The DNA here is from genome assembly GCA_025642075.2 of Ridgeia piscesae. Classification (NCBI taxonomy): domain Eukaryota; kingdom Metazoa; phylum Annelida; class Polychaeta; order Sabellida; family Siboglinidae; genus Ridgeia; species Ridgeia piscesae. Next base: position 188,141 of record JAODUO010000155.1, read on the forward strand.
TTACTGATGTGTGAACACAGCCACAGCATTATACCTACGGCCACATATAAATTCCAGGATTAAGCATTCGCAACTTTCAAATGCCAATAAGTCAAATTATTACATTCCATGATTGCAATTTCATGTACAACACACATAGAAATGTGTCATGTTTAAATCATGCGACTTTGACTTCAACAACGTCACCTTGAGTTGCTAGGTGTCGCCACAATCTCTACAGAATATGTACAAAAACAACCAAGAGGCCTTGATCAGGGTGACAGAGGGTTAACAATTGTAATATTATCAGGACACTATTTTTAGAGTATATTTACTTCACATTATGATTAAGAAGTTGATTTCATTTAATTTAACTATAAATTGTATATTATATTAAGCACCCTTGGGTCTGAATCAAGTAACTATGATACCTTCACCTAAAGATGAAGGTATCTGTTGAATAATAGGGTAAGAGTTGTATGGAAACAATAGCCAGACACATGAACCACACACTTTGCCCGGCCTGACTGGAGACAAGTTTATGATACACATCTTGGTTACATGAGGACGCACATGGATGCATAGGTATGTCTAACAAACATACATTAACACTGCATAAATCCTATCAAAGCATTCACTAAAATGTACAAGTTATTCAAATGTCACATTCACCACTATGATACAAAACCACAAAAGGCCCCTTGCCGAGGCTTTCTTAACATAATACTAATGTTTATCACAGTTATTAGCATGGTCATGTTTAGTTTAAAAGGTTTCAAAACACATTTCAAATTGTTATACATCAGTTCACAACATAAATTAGCCACAGCATATAAACATTATAGAATATATGAATGCGTTGCCATGGTGTCTTTAATTAGTCTCCATAATACTTTGTGTGCCTTGGGGACAAAAGAAGACATCACATCAGACTCATTGTCCCCTTGACACCACTTATTCAAAAATCGTATTAACATATTAAAAAAACTTAAAACACCCCAAGTGACTGGTCTTAAGCAAAATTTGAACAATTTTTGGTATTGGAGAGCTAATGGTGCATGGCAAACACAGAGTGGTGCCATATGTCCGTTGCACCTTCAGCCCAAAGAATAACAAATTGGGCATCCAATTTGCCTATCTCATTAATAAAATTATGTTCACCCGAATGTACAGATTTTGTTAATGAAAGGTGTATCTTGACAACTGTCTTGGATGTCAATGGGTATGCACCAGGTGGGGGGAAAAAGACTGAACCCCTGCTTTAGACTGACCACCTCCACCCTGCTCCTTAGACTGACCACATCTACCCTACACCTTAGACTGGCCATTTCCACCCTACCTCTTAGACTGACCACATCCACCCTACCCCTGTGACTGACCACACCCCCCTACCCCATAGACTGACCACATCCACCCTACCCCTTGACCTGGTCAGTGATGTTCCATGTTGTCTCAAATCCACCTGTCGAGGTTGGATCATCTGAGGCACTCCAACTGGTCAAGGAGTTGCTGGACACTGCTGGTCAGCCCCCAGTCATGGATCAACAAGTGTCGTTGCCATAGTGTCTCACATCTCTGTTCTCTCGAAGGTAGTTGTGTCCACCTTGTGGCAAACAAATACAACACTGAGAGAACCACACCTCTACAGTTAAAGGAAATATAACACCTTATGCTTGGATTCATAATATTGCATCCTGCTAGATATTTCCACCAAAATAAATAGGCCAAGAGGCTCTGAAGTCCTTTGGACAATATAGTGATTTATAATTATGAATGAAATGTGTTATGAAGAATCAGTCACTGCCTAGTCTCTTCACCATAATCACCTAACTGGCTTTTCTCTGGTTCTACATATGAGATAAGCACAGCCAAATTGTATTAATGCAGCAGCAGGACTGGTCATTAGTGGTTGTTAGTCAAGATGGATTTAACTACTTCCACTTAGCCAGCCCAGTGATCAGAATGCAGTTTGTATGAGATTTCATTCTGCAGTTATTCAGAATATAATGTTTTATGTTTGTCACCTACAGGTGACACTATATATCAGTCATACTGTTTTAAAGATAGCTAAATAAGCATCACAAAATAAACTCAACTTGCATTTACAGAAAATCAATAGTTTTGAAGATACAGCTTAATTAAAACCTGTAGAAGCAGCCTGTCATGGATGGAATACCAATAGTCTATGCTTTCCAGGCAAACCACCTAGCCTCCAGAGTTGTGGTCAAATGAGGCAGTCTTAAATACACACAAGTATTGTTTCCCAGTCTGTACAGGCAGACATAGGCAAAATGTGGACATGTGGACTCCTGGATATTTAGAAACATTCAATTAAATAATTGTTATGTACCCAGGTACTACCTACCTAACTTAAGATATGCCTATGCCAAATTAGAGAAAAAATCACCTAAGAGTTTGATAATTTTTGACCAGTTTTATGGCCTTTTAAAAACATTGTGCATAATAGCAGTACCCTAAGAAACGTCCAAGCCAAATTATAAAAGATCCTCAAAAGTTTCTGATATGGAAGCAGAGTGATGCCATACATAATCCATTGGATCGTTGGCCCGGAGGACAAAAAATCACAAAATGGAAGAGATATGGAAGCTAACAGTGCACAGTGGATGCAGATTGATGCCATAATCCATTGGATCTTCGGCCCAAAGAAAAAAAATCACACACAAAATTTGAATTAGAAATACTTAAATTTATGCTGTGTAACTCACTTGTTTCAAATATGCATATTTTTGTCACGTTTTTGCGATGCCAAGTTGTGATGTCATCGTTGTCAGATTGGATCACCCATACTATAGCTTTCATGTATTCAGACCATGTATACAAGGTTGGCTTTTGGGTTAAAATGAGCGCTGGAATGAATTATTGTGTGTTTTCCAATGTAATAAATACTAGTTACCACAGACAGAGGAACAAACAATTATCTTATGGTTCCACATGAATCCAATTTTGTAGAAACAAAATTGCCAAACAAATGAATGCCTGAAAGGGCTGAAGCTGCTTCACTGTCACAGTTTTGCTGGTTAACTGTTATGTATGCAGGGCACGAGAGCTACTCTACACCAGTATATATACATAGTAAACAGACACTGTATTCAGCTTCAGAAAGAAACAATGTATAGTCATAACATCACTATAATCTTGATAGATGTAAGAGCAGTTATACAATATAATATAACAACTTAAATCTATCAGTCTCACTAGGTCACCTGGTAGACGCGTTAGCAGGCTGCACTTCATTTTAAAATCTAGCAGCACTGGTTGTGGTTCAAATCCCACACAGCGATTTCTTTTTCATATTTTTTCCTAAAAATCACTTTTTCACACTGTTTGTAAATATTTCTCAGTTGTGTAAATTATTTCAAAAATGAAAATAACTTTACAAACAATTCACCATTGTGCAAAAAGATTTGTGAAATGTGTGAAAAAATCAAATCCGCAAAACTGAGCAGCACCACCGCTTGGCTTAATTTTTGTTCAACAAAATTGGATTCGTATGAAACCATAAGATACTTATTTGTTCCTCTATGGTGACAAATGCTTGTACAGTGTATTACATCAGAATATCTCACAATTCATTCTGATCCTTGTTTCAACATGAAAGCTAACCTTTTAAACACGCTCTAATGCATGGAAAACTATATTTATGATGCGAGCTACGTCTACGATAGTGATGATACACTGTACCACTGATTACCTAGCTCATTCAATCTCTATATTTATGATGCGAGCTATGTCTACGATAGTGATGATACACTGTACCACTGATTACCTAGCTCATTCAATCTCTATATTTATGATGCGAGCTAGTTTACGATAGTGATGATACACTGTACCACTGATTACCTAGCTCATTCAATCTCTATATTTATGATGCGAGCTATGTCTACGATAGTGATGATACACTGTACCACTGATTACCTAGCTCATTCAATCTCTATATTTATGATGCGAGCTATGTCTACGATAGTGATGATACCACTGATTACCTAGCTCATTCAATCTCTATATTTATGATGCGAGCTATGTCTACGATAGTGATGATACCACTGATTACCTAGCTCATTCAATCTCTATATTTATGATGCGAGCTATGTCTACGATAGTGATGATACCACTGATTACCTAGCTCATTCAATCTCTATATTTATGATGCGAGCTATATCTACGATAGTGATGATACATTGTACCACTGATTACCTAGCTCATTCAATCTCTATATTTATGATGCGAGCTATGTCTACGATAGTGATGATACACTGTACCACTGATTACCTAGCTCATTCAATCTCTATATTTATGATGCGAGCTATGTCTACGATAGTGATGATACCACACTGATTACCTAGCTCATTCAATCTCTATATTTATGATGCGAGCTATGTCTACGATAGTGATGATACCACTGATTACCTAGCTCATTCAATCTCTATATTTATGATGCGAGCTATGTCTACGATAGTGATGATACACTGTACCACTGATTACCTAGCTCATTCAATCTCTATATTTATGATGCGAGCTAGTCTACGATAGTGATGATACACTGTACCACTGATTACCTAGCTCATTCAATCTCTATATTTATGATGCGAGCTATATCTACGATAGTGATGATACACTGTACCACTGATTACCTAGCTCATTCAATCTCTATATTTATGATGCAAGCTAGTCTACGATAGTGATGATACACTGTACCACTGATTACCTAGCTCATTCAATCTCTATATTTATGATGCGAGCTATGTCTACGATAGTGATGATACACTGTACCACTGATTACCTAGCTCATTCAATCTCTATATTTATGATGCGAGCTATGTCTACGATAGTGATGATACACTGTACCACTGATTACCTAGCTCATTCAATCTCTATATTTATGATGCGAGCTAGTCTACGATAGTGATGATACACTGTACCACTGATTACCTAGCTCATTCAATCTCTATATTTATGATGCGAGCTAGTCTACGATAGTGATGATACACTGTACCACTGATTACCTAGCTCATTCAATCTCTATATTTATGATGCGAGCTATATCTACGATAGTGATGATACACTGTACCACTGATTACCTAGCTCATTCAATCTCTATATTTATGATGCGAGCTATGTCTACGATAGTGATGATACACTGTACCACTGATTACCTAGCTCATTCAATCTCTATATTTATGATGCGAGCTAGTCTACGATAGTGATGATACACTGTACCACTGATTACCTAGCTCATTCAATCTCTATATTTATGATGCGAGCTAGTCTACGATAGTGATGATACACTGTACCACTGATTACCTAGCTCATTCAATCTCTATATTTATGATGCGAGCTATGTCTACGATAGTGATGATACACTGTACCACTGATTACCTAGCTCATTCAATCTCTATATTTATGATGCAAGCTAGTCTACGATAGTGATGATACACTGTACCACTGATTACCTAGCTCATTCAATCTCTATATTTATGATGCGAGCTATGTCTACGATAGTGATGATACCACTGATTACCTAGCTCATTCAATCTCTATATTTATGATGCGAGCTAGTCTACGATAGTGATGATACACTGTACCACTGATTACCTAGCTCATTCAATCTCTATATTTATGATGCGAGCTAGTCTACGATAGTGATGATACATACCACTGATTACCTAGCTCATTCAATCTCTATATTTATGATGCGAGCTAGTCTACGATAGTGATGATACACTGTACCACTGATTACCTAGCTCATTCAATCTCTATATTTATGATGCGAGCTAGTCTACGATAGTGATGATACACTGTACCACTGATTACCTAGCTCATTCAATCTCTATATTTATGATGCGAGCTAGTCTACGATAGTGATGATACACTGTACCACTGATTACCTAGCTCATTCAATCTCTATATTTATGATGCGAGCTATATCTACGATAGTGATGATACATTGTACCACTGATTACCTAGCTCATTCAATCTCTATATTTATGATGCGAGCTATCTACGATAGTGATGATACATGTACCACTGATTACCTAGCTCATTCAATCTCTATATTTATGATGCGAGCTATATCTACGATAGTGATGATACATTGTACCACTGATTACCTAGCTCATTCAATCTCTATATTTATGATGCGAGCTATATCTACGATAGTGATGATACATTGTACCACTGATTACCTAGCTCATTCAATCTCTATATTTATGATGCGAGCTATATCTACGATAGTGATGATACACTGTACCACTGATTACCTAGCTCATTCAATCTCTATATTTATGATGCGAGCTATATCTACGATAGTGATGATACCACTGATTACCTCGCTCATTCAATCTCACCTTTCCACAGGTAGTGCTACACAAATGGCTTTAATACAGAATTTATCTATAAAAGTGTTTTCTGTTTTTTTTATTTTAAAATGTTATATACAATGTTAAACTTTGTTTAAACATGTAAAACAGATTGTAGCTAATGCCCTGCTTTTATTTCGTTAACTGACAAGTTCACACTGTGTGAACTCACTGATTTATACATGAATTTGCATCAACATTTGCATCACCCTCACACGCCAGGGGTGAGGGTGATGCAAATGTCAGTACCGGCCGACTAAAACTGCCCTTTAAAAAACTCCTCTTCTAACTGCAGCCAATGAAATCGCCCCGAGGAGTGTGTGAGGAGTGTGTGAGGGGTGTGTGAGGAGTGTGTGAGGGGTGTGTGAGGAGTGTGTGAGGGGTGCGTGAGGAGTGCGTGAGGAGTGTGTGAGGAGTGCGTGAGGAGTGTGTGAGGGGTGTGTTCTGTCTTAGGACCACTATTGTTTATTATTGATATAATTTTTTTCTTCACAAATATGTATTACCATTAGACATAAAAGTGTTATTATATAACACCTTAATATTATCACATATAAATTATTGTATTATGATTTGGGGATATCAAAGAAATAGAATTACAAGCATCCCAAAAAAAGTTATGCGAATAATAACCTTAAATACATATAATTCACATACAGAACCACTTTTCAAAAATCTTAAACTACTGAAAATAGAAGATATGTTAAAGTTACAAGAATTAAAATTTTATTTTAAATATATTCATAAACAATTACCTTCGTATATACTAAACTGGCAAATTATACCAAGTATTAATATACACAATTATAATACTCGCGCAAAAGATAATATACATACTTTTAGAGCTAAGCATGAATTTGCAATGAAATGTCTCAGACACAGCCTCCCAAATACTATAAATGAGACTCCTGATGCAATTAAAAACAAAATATACACTCACAGCTTGCATGGCTTTATAATTTATATAAAAACATGTTTGCTAAATAACTACAGTGATATATGTACTCTATCACATTGTTACATATGTCAACTAAATTAATAAATACAGTATATGTTAATGTTCATTAGCCCATTTCCACACCACATCACTCTTTCTTACTTAAACCTAACACTTCCAAATAAACATTTGAGTTAGACATCTTGTATACTATGGACCATACCACTTTATTCCATGAAATTATGGTGGCTCCTATGACAGCGACATTATTGTCTTAATAGGAGCTACCGACCCCAGTTAGTAAATGTTTGTGGGTTTTAATTTTGGTACAATCAAAATTACTATAAGTGCACACATTTGTATGTATTGTAAGCCTTAACGTATAGACTTATAATAGTATGTGAACATGATATAATATGTGTGTATGTATGCTGGTATAAATGTACTAACGGAATTGATGTACTTTCAACAAATTCTATACCTACTTGGGGTCAATAAATATTATGGTTATGGTATGGTTATATGGATTGTGAGAGGAGTGTGTGAGGAGTGTGTGAGGAGTGTGTGAGGGGTGTGTGAGGGGTGTGTGAGGGGAGTGTGAGGGGTGTGTGAGGAGTGTGTGAGGGGTGTGAGGGGGGTGTGTGAGGAGTGTGAGAGGAGTGTGTGAGGGGTGTGTGAGGGTGTGTGTGAGAGGAGTGTGAGGAGTGTGAGGAGTGTGTGAGGGGTGTGTGAGGGGTGTGTGAGGAGTGTGAGGGTGTGTGAGGGGTGTGAGGGGTGTGAGAGGGGTGTGAGGAGTGTGAGGGAGGGGTGTGTGAGGGTGTTGAGGGTGTGTGAGAGGAGTGTGAGGAGTGTGAGAGGATGTGTGAGGAGTGTGAGAGGAGTGTTTGAGGAGTGTGAGAGGAGTGTGTGAGGGGAGTGTGAGGGTGTGTGAGGGGTGTGGAGGGGTGTGGGAGGAGTGTGGAGGAGTGTGGGAGGGGTGTGTGAGGGGAGTGTGAGGGGTGTGTGAGGAGTGTGTGAGGAGGTGTGAGAGGAGTGTGTGAGGAGTGTGAGAGGAGTGTGTGAGGAGTGTGTGAGGGGGGTGTGTGAGGGTGTGTGAGGAGTGTGTGAGGGTGTGTGAGGGGTGTGTGAGGAGTGTGTGAGGAGTGTGTGAGGGTGTGTGAGAGGAGTGTGTGATGGGTGTGTGAGAGGAGTGTGTGAGGGGTGTGTGAGGAGTGTGTGAGGAGTGTGTGAGGGGTGTGTGAGGGTGTGTGAGGGTGTGAGGTGTGTGAGGAGTGTGTGAGGAGTGTGAGAGGGGTGTGAGAGGGGTGTCAGAGGAGTGTGTGAGGGGTGTCAGAGGAGTGAGAGGAGTGTGTGAGGAGTGTGTGAGGAGTGTGAGAGGAGTGTGTGAGGAGTGTGAGAGGAGTGTGTGAGAGGGGTGTGAGAGGGGTGTTAGAGGAGTGTGAGGAGTGTGTGAGGAGTGTGAGAGGAGTGTGAGAGGAGTGTGTGAGGAGTGTGAGGAGTGTGTGAGGATGTGAGAGGAGTGTGAGGAGTGTGAGATTTAAGAGTGTGTGAGGAGTGTGTGAGGAGTGTGTGAGAGGAGTGTGAGAGGAGTGTGTGAGGAGTGTGTGAGGAGTGTGTGAGGAGTGTGTGAGGAGTGTGTGAGGAGTGTGAGAGGAGTGTGAGAGGAGTGTGTGAGGAGTGTGTGAGGAGTGTGTGAGGAGTGTGTGAGGAGTGTGTGAGGAGTGTGTGAGGTTGACCTCTGGTCATGTGATATATTATTTTGGATGATTTCAGCCACACGCTGCTCATGGTACATGCAATGTTTTAGGCATGAATGGGACATTATTTTAAGATTCCCACCAGTTGTCTTCAAATTGGGGCGTGCTGTTCCCATGGCTGATGCAGTAGTGCCTGCACGAAGTAGAACGACTCCGTTCACTCCCAGCTTTACAGAGACGATTGGCCAGGGGTAATGTCGACCTCTGGCTTGCGAGGATGATTTGCATCATTATAGTTAACAAACGGTTACTTCAATATGCTTATTTAGCGACTCAGCTTATTTTAACTAGGACATTTATCTGTGTTGTGGGATGTTTTGTGATATTGACGATTTGACTGTTTACCCAGCAACTTACTGAAACAGGTGGGGCCATCCACTTCTGAACTGCACCATCCTCACAAACTGGTTCATCACCGCAGTAAACTGGTTCTAACTGGTCGAGATTGAGCACGTGTACTCCGGATGTACAGTCTGGGTTTGAACAGAGTGGTCCAACATGCCAGTTGATGTAAGATGGAAGGACACTTTGGACCCAGGTCTTCAGGTCAACCAGGAACATGTATGGCTGGTAGTGAGCTGTCCTGAACCTACAAACAAGTTTCACTGCTATTTAAAATAGATCCAAAGAAGTCTTGAAGCTTTTTTCTTTCCTATATTAAAATTTTATCCTTATGTTTTAAATATATATAGTATATATATATATATAATATTTTTATATATATAAAATATATATATAATTATAAAATATATATATGAATATTAATAATTTATAATTTTATAACTATACACTAATATTATATCACATTATTATTTTATATATATATGCTATTATATATATATATATTAATATATATATATATATATATATATATATATATATAATTATATATATATATATCACTGTGGATATATACATAGATATACTATATATAGTAGGATATACAAAATTTTCGAATTTTAACACTATGACACTAATACTTTATCACATTACTTATTTTGATTTTATGGCTTTAATTTTCTTTAACATGATACAAAAGAAAGCATTTAAAAGATGTGCTGGCTGTGAGAATGCACCTGTGAGACTCACATGACAAGGACCTTGCACATAGCATGAGTAGGTAACATCTCGATGGAAAACTTGACGTGTGGCGTAGACAATGTGGCCCTGTTCTCACTCTCTACCTCCACGCTGTCTGTGCCAAACAGTCCTGCCAGCCCACATATCATGTGACACCCCAGGTAGACAGGAAGGAAGCCATGGAAGTCAACATACAACATGTGCTGGCTGAGTGGTGGCGCCACACCACCACACCACCGCTTCAGATGGTAGGGTACAAGACACTGTTGTTGTGACAGGAACACAGCGTGATACATCTCAAGAAAGGCAACAATCTCACGACTGTCCAGGTAGCATGTGTGTAGTCGACTGAGGAGGAAGTTGAGGTGAGTGAAGCTGGTCTTGAGTAGCTGGTGCCATGCGTCCTTGCAGTCTCGACACGGCTCACACAGCAGCTGCACACACACTTCTATGACAGACAGGTCGGTGAGAACAAACATGTCGAGGATGGGGTCATGTGATGACCTCTCAGTCACACCATCTGTAACAGCAGTGTCATATTCATGTAGGACCATCTCGACGGGTTCACATCATGCCGATAGTTTTATGATTTAAAGAAAGATGCACTGATGCAAAGACAACACCAGCCTACTGATTATGACCCTGCATGGCTTCATCAAATTTAACAAAGCTTTATATTTAATTATTTATTAAAGTGATTTAATCCAGAAGTATTTTACCAGGCGGCACTGCAATTGGTACACACCAGTACAATTGATGGATTTTACATTTTGATAGCATTTGGGTAGTTAATTATTACTGATAACTAATGAGAATATTGCCCTGGAGAGCCATCACTAATCCCTAGCATCTTACTCACCGGGGTATGACAGGATGCCTGAGTGGTGGAGGGCCAGCAGAGTGTTCTGTAATAGTCCACTCGTGTGTCCAAACATCTCGTAGAGGAGACACTGAAGGCGTGACATTGACATTGTTTTAAGAGGCGACTCCCTCTCATGATGCAACAAGCCCTTGCGCATGGCAACTGCTGCCAGGGGATAGTCCACTGGCATAAACAGCTGCTGCTGACCAATGAGGTGAAAGAGCATCTTCTCAAGCACATAGAAGTCCCTGCCAGACCAGTCATCGTCCTCACGCACAAACAGTGGCAGAGCTGTCGCTGCATTATAGCACAGCAGCTCCTTGTACAGAGAACATCTCTCATGGAGCTCTTTTGCTACTCGAGTCACATTTTCGATACTGTTGTCACGTCGATCTGTCATCAGTATGACAGATGCACCCTGACCAGCGTATGACCGAATCACGTTGAGTTGCCTCTGCACCTGATGCAACTGTTCTGGCTGCAATAGGTACAAGTCGAGGTCAAAGGTGATGACATAAATGGCATGTTGAGTGAAGCGAGCAGCAGGCCACATGTGGACGGTCGGAGAGAGACACTCAAGTGTCACCTCCACAATGTCACTGTCCTTGTGTAAAGGATGGTACAACAGACGCCCGATGACAGCTGCACTGACACCACACAGACTGACAGACAATGCGACCAGACTCGCAGCCACCAGCTGCAGTGTGTGTCGCCCCATCCGCTGACAGTGCAGATGGTGAGTGATGTATTTGGCAAGAATCACTTCACTGACAGTCGCTCCAGATGCTACCAACTCCCTGACGGTGTGAGTGTCTTGGTCATTGACCTGTCCATCTGTGTCAACACAAAGCACTGTTGCTGCCATGCCACTGTAGTCTGTGCCTAGAGGGAACAACCTGCTGCGCAGCAGGGTCTGTATTACCGTCATGTCACCGGTCTCAGACAACACTAGCAACCTCACTAGGGGCACCCTCTTCAATGTCACTGATGCCAGTGACTCAAACGCCCCACTAAGTAGTGACTGGAGGTCCTTCTCTGACAGCAAGGTCTGGGGTATGGCGTGAGACAGATACCCAACTGTGACATCCACCTTCACATCATCTAGCGGACTCTGCAGTACTTCAGCATCCTCCAAGCCACAGCCATCTTGGAAGACCTGCTGATAGAACATCACACTTGAGTCTGATTGGCTCCTGCGGTGCCCTTTCACCCATGGCTTCATATGCATGTCAGAGTGTACTGCTTGTTTTGTCATGGTTATGGCAGCGCGCCTGCGGCAGTATCTCACACCACTGCATGGTGGTGATGTTACATCACTTGTTTCCATGACAACAGATTCTTCATTGTGGCCGTTTGACATCCTGTTATGATTGGTGTCAGGGCTTATGCCAGCCAACATTATGGTCAGATGGTTTTGGGACAGCCCACTGCACAATGCTTTGGGTCGCTGCACAAACAGAACAACTTCGTCTCCTCCTTCTTTGATTAGTTTCTTCAGTCGTTCATCCTGTGACACACGTACACACTTCATGGTATACCACGTTTCATCTACAGTTGGTTCTACACAGTAGATTTTATGTCTAAGTTGGGAGGTTACCAACAGACTATTGCATCATGGGTTAGTTAGCTACATATTATTGCATCATGGGTTACTTACCTACAGACTATTGCATCATGGGATAGTTACCTACAGACTACTGCATCGTGGGTTAGTTAGCTACAGACTATTGCATCATTGGTTAGTTACCTACACACTATTGCATCATGGGTTAGTTACAGACTATTCCATCATGGGTTAGTTACCTACAGACTATTGCATCATGGGTTAATTACTTTGACCTTGCATCATAAGCTAATTATTTATAATAAAAATGGACCAAGAGACCCTGAAGTCCTTTGGTCTATTCTGATTACACTGTAAACTTTGTGAATCATAGTGGCTTTACAAAATGGAGTGTAAATACAAAATTAGAAAAAAATATGACTGGTTAAAAAAAAACACTAGTCTTATTTTGTACAGGCACACCATTAAATAAAAACCTTTTGTGTGGCACTGAGATTTCTTCAGAAGGACTTAATCAAATACAAATTTCTTGTGTGGCACTACAATGGGAAATGCCTATGCTAAATCAGAAAACTTATTATCCTGTTAAGCTCAATATTCCAATATGCATTTAAATTGTTATGGCTATCTCTGGACAAATGCTCAGTGGACAGCAAACATCTGTCAAGTGCTACAGTAACACCAAAGTTGTGTAACATTGCAAAACAAAATTATTTCGAAATGTTATCAACATAACAACACAACATGTTATCAACAACATTATCAATATTAGTAATTACCTTCTTAGTAATCACCTAATTGGGATTTTCTGGTTATTCATACGAGATGACCAGAAACACAGCCAAATTGTGAGAATGCAGCAGACAATACCAATAAAGTGTCTATGCGTGTCACGTACAGGTGACAATATATCTGTAACTAGTAGACACCAGTCATTTTAAAGATAATTAAAACAACAACAAAATAAACACAACTTGCAAATTAAACACAACTGTATGACGGGCTAGTTACTTACAGACCGTTGTGTCATGGGCTCATGATTCACTGACTGAATGCAGTCTCCTATTTGCAGTTTGCCCTTAGCTGGTGGTGCTGTTATGGAATCAACCAGGTAATCGTAAACACAATCCTCATTCCCGCACTCCCTCTGGTATCTCGTCTGCAAACCACAGGTGATTGATATAGTGCACATAGACTACATATGTCTTGTTGAGATTGATATAGTGCACAGGGACTACAGATGTCTTGTTGAGATTGATATAGTGCACAGAGACTACATATGTCTTGTTGAGATTGATATAGTGCACAGGGACTACATATGTCTTGTTGAGATTGATATAGTGCACAGGGACTACATATGTCTTGTTGAGATTGATATAGTGCACAGGGACTACAGATGTCTTGTTGAGATTGATATAGTGCACATAGACTACATATGTCTTGTTGAGATTGATATAGTGCACAGGGACTACATATGTCTTGTTGAGATTGATATAGTGCACAGAGACTACAGGTGTCTTGTTGAGATTGATATAGTGCACAGAGACTACACGTCTTGCTGAGATTGATATAGTGCACAGAGACTACAGATGTCTTGTTGAGATTGATATAGTGCACAGAGACTACAGGTGTCTTGTTGAGATTGATATAGTGCACAGAGACTACAGATGTCTTGTTGAGATTGATATAGTGCACAGAGACTACACATGTCTTGTTGAGATTGATATAGTGCACAGAGACTACAGATGTCTTGTTGAGATTGATATAGTGCACAGAGACTACAGATGTCTTGTTGCGATTGATATAGTGCACAGAGACTACAGATGTCTTGCTGAGATTGATATAGTGCACAGAGACTACAGATGTCTTGTTGAGATTGATATAGTGCACAGAGACTACACATGTCATGTTGAGATTGATATAGTGCACAGAGACTACACATGTCTTGTTGAGATTGATATAGTGCACAGAGACTACAGATGTCTTGTTGAGATTGAGATATTGCACAGAGACTACAGATGTCTTGTTGAGATTGATATAGTGCACAGAGACTACAAATGTCTTGTTGAGATTGATATAGTGCACAGAGACTACAGATGTCTTGTTGAGATTGATATAGTGCACAGAGACTACAGATATCTTGTTGAGAGTTAGTCTCATTTTATCACTGTATTCAAGTTCTATAGCAGATCTATATACAGTAATCATAAAAAGTCAGAAAGTGAGTCTCAATCTCAATTCACAGTCATCTCAAAGAAGCACTGGGTTTACGTACTCAAATCTAAAGTTCAGCACCACAATTCTCAAAGTCAAAAAATCCACTTAGAGCATAAGTTACTTCATCAATCGATACAGATATACTATAAGGGTTAAATGAGATCTACGCAAAAAAATAGACCACATGGCTCAAGTTGGTAATTATAAATGAAATGTGTCACAGTCACCACCTAGTCTCTTCATCATAATCACCAAATTGACATTTTCTGTGGTTATTCATACGAGATGACCAGAAACACAGCCGAATATTTTTAAAACAGCCGATAATACCAATAAAGTGTATGCTTTTTCACTCTATAGTTGTCTAGAATATTAATTGTCCATCTTTGTCAATTATCATTTACAGGTGACAATATATCTTTAACCAGTAGACACCAAAGTCACATAATTTTAAAGATACTAAGACATCAAAATAAACACAACTTGCATATAAAATAAGTAGTTTAAATGAAGATTTTGCTTAAAACATACATGCAGCAACTGTTCAGTTTGATAGGGATCTGCTAAGTTATTGATATAGTCCCTACAGAGAAATTAGTTTCGCAGGCGCGCACACACACACACACACACACACATACATATATATATATATATATATATATATACACACACAAATCACCACAAGAGGTCCATATCCTGAGGAGCTAAAAGTTCAGGTAGAAACAGGCATAGCCTTAAATATTGTCAATCAAATTTACATTTCTTGTCCATAGATTTGAGAGCTAACGGCAGGCAGCAGACGGCCGATACAAAGTGATGCCATAAGTTTGTTGGAGTTTGGCCGAAAGGACTAAAAAGTTAGAACGTATGCTTAGCTAGCTAATAAGAATCTATATGATTTAAAATCATTGCATCAAAAAAAGAATCACCCATCTCAATCCATGCATGCGCATCAAGTCAAGTTTAATAAATTCACCTGATTACATTTAATTGCCCAAACATACCATTTATAGGATATCTGAACAGTCTGACGAGCTCAGAGCCCCATGGCATAATTTTTTTTAACTTGGAAATTATTTGCTGTGGTCGTCAACATTACGCTTAAGCTGCATTTGGTTTGAATCGCTCCAGTCTAATCAATGTAAATTTTTTTCTTCATTATTATACATTTTTTATGTGGTACACATTATCCAATTTTGAAATAAAAAGATTAAATTACAATGATTTATAACCAATGAAAGAATTTCATTGATACAGCACGTACAAATTCGTACGTCAGGACTAGACAGTGGTGTGTTAGAGATTCTGTCATTAGCTATAAATCATTGTAATTTCACGCATGCAAATGATTTGTTGATCTATAATGCCCACCAAAAGGCACTGTATTCTTGTTTTAATACAAAAATATATATTAATGCAGTATGTAAGAATTGAAAAAATGAGATTAATTAGACAGCAGTGACTCAAACCAAATGCACCTTGTAGTTGAGCATAATGGACGCAAACACAAAGACCAGTGCCAATGACATACAAGTTTGAAGTTATTTAAAATATACCATGACACCATGCTCATCAAATCACGGTCACACATCTATGTATGTTCTAACATTTGGGCAATGGTTGTTCCAGTATTTCAACCCCCCTCAATAAACTCACCCGAGTGTAGTAGACTCACCTGGTTGAGTTTAATCTTGTAAGAGAAGCCCAAACGACCTTTGTGGTTTTTGTTGAGCACAACTTTCAGTGGCATTTCATAACGAATCTTATATGGGTATTTGACAGCCAACAACTCCAGCATGTGTCTGGATATCCCCTGTGTACAGTCCACCTGCTGAGAATCTGCCAGAGACGTTTCTCCGTTGGAAGCTGAGTCACCAGTTAGATATTGTGATGTGCACATTTCTCTTAATGGGATTGCCTCCACTGCACTGGCACCTGCAGAGCCAAGGTGCAATGTGCTAGGTGGTCCCTTGTCACTGCATATGCACTGTCCATTATGAAAGCCATTGGTGAATCGCGGAGGATCCCAAGTGCTGTTCTCAGCCATGGCTGACCTTGATGACACAGAGGGCAGGTTTAGGGTGAGTCTCTCTGACAAGCTTCTCGCGGGTCTCTTTGTGGTCTCTATTCCAACTGGTTTGACCACTACGATCTCAACAATTCTACTGTCTAACTGCAGCATTAACTTTTTGATTTCCCGAGTGGTCACAAATTGTGTGATATCATGGCCATTCATTGACTTGATCCGATATCCTACATCAAGGATAAGAGGATCAGATATGCTGCATTCTGGTTTCACTTTTGTTAGTAGCGTGTATGTCTCTGCCCCACACTGGCTCTGAAACAATATCACATACACCTCAGTTCCACAGTAGATCTGAAACAATGTCATATACTCATTAACCCCCAGTAGATCTGAAACAATGTCATATATATATATATATATATATATATATATATATATATATATATATATATATATATGACATTGTATATATATATATATATATATATATATATATATATATATATATATATATCTTGTATATGTATGTGTAACCAGTATAATATATATATATATATATATATATATATATATATATATATATATATATATATATATAAAATCTGCAGTGGATCTGAAACAATGTCATATTTATCTCAACTCTATTAAACTTATCACATGACACGCAGGGATCATTGGGGCATCACTGATGGCTTCTTTGCCAGTTTTTGCTACTTTCCCTGTTCTGCACATCCACCTGGGAGTGAGTAAACACCAACTATGTCCACTCTTTGATGTTGTCTTCCGTCCGCTTCTTCTGTCTACATCTCCTTATCCCTCCTCTCTTTGTATCTGGCAAGACATCCTTTGTAAGCCAGATGAATGTGAAATGTGGCCGTACCATTCAATTTACACTTGTTCACCATTTTAAGGTCTTTGTAAGGTTCGATAACTGGTTTGATCTTGTTGCAAATGTCTTCATTAGTAACTTTGTGTTTGTACAATATTCACAAGATCTTCCTAAAACACCTCATTTCCACGGCTTGTATCCTCTTTTGAGAGGGTCCGTGTACCAGTAGCATTACAGAAAGATGGAAGCAGGATGATGAGTGACTGGCTCCATGGAGAGGACATTCTTCTGCCTGCCAGGCCTTATGCACATTGTGGTGATGGTGGTAATCAGGGCTTCCCCCACCTTGAACCAGTTCTGCCGGTATGTTGTCAATTCTAGAAGTCCAGCTGACTTACCTTTCTTCTGAGATTTCACTGCAGCTTCTATTTTCTCATGAATAATGATATAGTCATCTTCTTTTGTGGTCTGTGGGCAATGTACACGTAGTTACGCTGAAGCCTTGTTGCTCTTGTTCCTGCTGTGACATTTTTCAATTTCAAAACATTGTTCTGCTATCCTGTTATCTTGTGTTCTTCTCATACCTTGTGTGAACTTCCTGTGGACATCTCTGTAGTTGCTGCTCCTACAGCATCATGCATTCTCTTAGTCAGTTTTTGTGTTTTGTCATAGATATTTACAATGTCTCTTGCAACTCATGATTTCTTCGTCTGGCAATGTTTTCCAAGGATCTTTTTTGACGCATTAGTTACTCTTTCACTGAAGGTGTTGGTGAGCAAGGTCATGTTAATATCTTTGTCAACCTGGATGGTAAGTTGGTAAATGATGCAAATTTGCAAATGATGCAATCCTTGCTTCAAATGCTTCACTACATCAGAATCCTAGAGTTTCTCAATGTCAAATGTTATTCTTGTGTCATTTGATTTGTTGCTGATCCCCTTCAGGTGGATGTGGATGAACAAGTCATGACCATTTCCAATATGTGCTCCTGGAAAGTTTCATGTACTGTCAATATTCACACTTGTGCAAAGGGCCATATCACCAAGATGTATTCACTCTGGTTGTGATGCTTTTTTGATTACATGCTAAAGTAATCATAATCAATTACATTTGTTTTCTGAATAATCATATTCATAATCATTCTCATGCATTTTAGTACCCCCGGGTAGTAATCATACTCGTAATTGATTATATTACTATTGTAATCACTCCATCTCTGAAGGGATTTGTTACCACAGTTGTTTATACCATCATTACCATGTATCAGGAACAGCAAAGTAAAACTAAGATACCAGATCTCTTGGGAAAAATCATCTTAAACCAACTGGCAGTTTTATTCCTTCAGTTTGTCAAATAATTACCTTAAAAATGTCCAAACTGATTCCAATACTTCCAGTTTTGGCATTCCTAGTCAACTTGACTCTTGATGCTTCTGACCAGATAATCATTTCTGGGCTCTGTGCCGCAATTTTGATGTAATTCATATCTTTTTGTTTGCAGTCAGCTTCCCTCCATCAACCTTGATCAAGTCTACCACATGGCAGACACAATGCTTGCTGGCATCTCCAGGAACACATCTACAAAGTACAAACAAGTGGTTACAATGGAGAGAAATCAATGAAAGTAATCAACTACAGCAGGTACTGGCAACCTTTCTTAAAGGATCTTATTAGTGCACTCAAACACTGGAGGTCAGTGGGCTATTCAGGTATATATCATTTAGTGCCTACACACTAAAGTTTAGCATAGTTGGAGAAAGAGTTGGAGAGTACAAACAAATTCATTTTGCACCCCCCATGATTGTGGGCAGTCATGAGGCACTGAGGGGGTGGCATCATTTGTGATGGTGACAGGTATCCTATCTACTGGGATAGAAACTAACCTTTATCATCACAGAACTAGTGGTCAGTGAAGTTAATTAGTCTGCAGCCAATCTACTAGTCCCGTCAAATTCACCAACACAGAGTCAAGATAACCAGAATATATTATAAAAAAATTATTTATGAAAAACTTAGTCATGATAATACAGATCTCTCACTTTGTACCATCCGCGTACTCGTCATCACTGTCACCACTGTCACCACTGTCACCACTGTCACCACTGTCACCACAGTCACCACTGTCCCTGGCTGGGATGTGCATATTACAAATCACACTTCAGAATCTCACTACAAAATCACACATTACATTGAATATATATTTCTGTTCTTCTGCATGCCATTCTGCTGAAGTCAGTGAATGAGCAAATCCACTGGTTCTTGACCTATTAATAGCTGTGACCCCCCTTTTTACTATTTAAAAAAACCCGACCCCAAGCCCTACTTATTCCAAAAGAGCTCCTAGGTATCTTAAATGTTGTGACTGGATGGGATACTACATTATATTATTGGTAGCCTATGTTATAGAGAGGATACTACATTATTATTGGTAGCCTATGTTATTGCAGGTACATAAAAACTTTAGTTCTTCAACAAATGGCTGATACTGCATACATGTAGCCATAGTTTGTGTTGTATACAGTGAGGGACTGAGGGCCTAGTGTGTGTTGTATACAGTGAGGGACTAGTTTGTGTTGTATACAGTGAGGGACTAGTTTGTGTTGTATAGTGTGAGGGACCGAGGGCCTAGTTTGTGTTGTATACAGTGAGGGACCGAGGGCCTAGTTTGTGTTGTATACAGTGAGGGACCGAGGGCCTAGTTTGTGTTGTATACAGTGAGGGACCGAGGGCCTAGTTTGTGTTGTATACAGTGAGGGACCGAGGGCCTAGTTTGTGTTGTATACAGTGAGGGACCGAGGGCCTAGTTTGTGTTGTATACAGTGAGGGACCGAGGGCCTAGTTTGTGTTGTATACAGTGAGGGATTGAGGGCCTAGTTTGTGTTGTATACAGTGAGGGACCGAGGGCCTAGTTTGTGTTGTATACAGTGAGGGACCGAGGGCCTAGTTTGTGTTGTATACAGTGAGGGACCGAGGGCCTAGTTTGTGTTGTATACAGTGAGGAACCGAGGGCCTAGTTTGTGTTGTATACAGTGAGGGACCGAGGGCCTAGTTTGTGTTGTATACAGTGAGGGACCGAGGGCCTAGTTTGTGTTGTATACAGTGAGGGACCGAGGGCCTAGTTTGTGTTGTATACAGTGAGGAACCGAGGGCCTAGTTTGTGTTGTATACAGTGAGGGACCGAGGGCCTAGTTTGTGTTGTATACAGTGAGGGACCGAGGGCCTAGTTTGTGTTGTATACAGTGAGGGACCGAGGGCCTAGTTTGTGTTGTATACAGTGAGGGACCGAGGGCCTAGTTTGTGTTGTATACAGTGAGGGATTGAGGGCCTAGTTTGTGTTGTATACAGTGAGGGACCGAGGGCCTAGTTTGTGTTGTATACAGTGAGGGACCGAGGGCCTAGTTTGTGTTGTATACAGTGAGGGACTGAGGGCCTAGTTTGTGTTGTATACAGTGAGGGACTGAGGGCCTAGTTTGTGTTGTATACAGTGAGGGATTGAGGGCCTAGTTTGTGTTGTATACAGTGAGGGACCGAGGGCCTAGTTTGTGTTGTATACAGTGAGGGACCGAGGGCCTAGTTTGTGTTGTATACAGTGAGGGATTGAGGGCCTAGTTTGTGTTGTATACAGTGAGGGACCGAGGGCCTAGTTTGTGTTGTATACAGTGAGGGACCGAGGGCCTAGTTTGTGTTGTATACAGTGAGGGATTGAGGGCCTAGTTTGTGTTGTATACAGTGAGGGACCGAGGGCCTAGTTTGTGTTGTATACAGTGAGGGATTGAGGGCCTAGTTTGTGTTGTATACAGTGAGGGATTGAGGGCCTAGTTTGTGTTGTATACAGTCAGGGACTGAGGGCCTAGTTTGTGTTGTATACAGTGAGGGACTAAGGGCCTAGTTTGTGTTGTATACAGTGAGGGATTGAGGGCCTAGTTTGTGTTGTATACAGTGAGGGACTGAGGGCCTAGTTTGTGTTGTATACAGTGAGGGACTGGGGGCCTAGTTTGTGTTGTATACAGTGAGGGATTGAGGGCCTAGTTTGTGTTGTATACAGTGAGGGATTGAGGGCCTAGTTTGTGTTGTATACAGTGAGGGATTGAGGGCCTAGTTTGAGTTGTATACAGTGAGGGACTGAGGGCCAAGTTTGAGTTGTATACAGTGAGGGACTGAGGGCCAAGTTTGTGTTGTATACAGTGAGGGACTGATGGCCAAGTTTGTGTTGTATACAGTGAGGGACTGAGGGCCTAGTTTGTGTTGTATACAGTGAGGGACTGAGGGCCAAGTTTGTGTTGTATACAGTGAGGGACTGAGGGCCTAGTTTGTATTGTATACAGTGAGGGACTGAGGGCCAAGTTTGTGTTGTATACAGTGAGGGACCGAGGGCCTAGTTTGTGTTGTATACAGTGAGTGACTGAGGGCCAACTGAAGGTTATGTTCCATCTGTGTCTTCTTTCAATATAGAATTATAGATTAATGTTATGATATCTGTACAAGACAAAACCTTACATTGGGGTGGCTAATTACCATGCCCCTCAATATAAATGTGAACACCATTTTAATGAAAGTCCAAAGAACTTCTTTGTGTAAAAAAATCCATATTTTAACTTCCTACAATTTGTTCATTTTGTGCTATGGAACCAACTTGTTAGGCAAGTATGTTTTAGTAAAATATTTGCGATTTTCCTGAACATGTAGCATGTAAACACAACTATCACTATTAAGCACCCAACAGTGACAGAAGAAGAACCAGTGTTGAAGGTTTGTAAAAACTATTTCAAAGAGCTATTGAATCAGAGAGGCAATAAAGGCAATCTGGAATTACTGTCCTAAATATAAGGAAAGTGAAGGATATCATGGATAGGGAGATACAACCATCAATGAAAGGAATGAAGAAGGGAAGAGCATCTGATATAGATGATTTGCATGAGGAGATGGTAACAGCAGAGGGTGATATTGGAGCCACCTAAACAAGTTGGATGGTGAACAGGGCCAATTGTCCCATACTTCTCAATATGGAACAAGAATGGAGTTGTGGAAGACCCAAGGAAATACTGAGACAGCACACTTCTTAGTGACACCACATGTGATGCTGCTAGAGAGGATCCTGGAGGGAGGGTTGGGGAGAGTAGAGTAAGAATTGCATGATGAACAACAGGGGTTCAGAAAGGGCAGAGGGTGACAGATGGTATGTTTGCCTGAGACAGCTGGTAAAGAAGAGGTTAGAGATGCAAGGGAATGGAAGGGTTTGTGGACCTGGAAATAAGGCCCAATGACACAGTCCAAAAGAAATGGTGATGGGAAGAGTGAGAAAGATGGGAGGACCAGATGCAGAGGCCAGGATGGGAAGGCAATATGTTGGAAAACAACAGGAAGAGTTGTAGTTGAGCAAGGACATTGGAATAATACCCTGTTAACATTGGATAGAGGCAAAGGGGTGCCCTTATAGACCTTTAGTATTTATAATAGTACAAGAACTGATAAGCACCATATAAGACATGCCCATTCCGTCTATGACAATACTCAATAATTAATGTGTACTAGTAATAAAATCATATATCACAACATAAGAATAATCATCAGATTACAGATTGCTAAAAATCTGATTTCACATCACAGGCAGGTAGGACGGACGATTCGGCCCATGTAAGAACTCGATCGATCGCCGGCACCCGTTGCAGGTGCGGCTGATTAGGACCATGCGAGTGAAAGTAGGCCGAACTTCAATGACTGCAGAAACTGGATGATTCAGCCCAATGGGCAGAATCAGTTTTGGGCCGAATCATCCGACTCCAAGGAAGGTGACAGACGTGTCTTGACTGGGAAGTTATTAATATCGTCACATCGTCTCTTATGAAGTTATGTTATAACAGTCTGAATCTGAACTCGGCTCAGACTCGGGCCCAGGCTCAACACGGGGCAGCCAAGATTCAAGCCTTCAATTTATATTGCCTTAACTTGAGTTGAGAAAATTAATTAAAGCCTTAAATCAACTCAAGTCAAGCCTCAAGTGAAGGCCAGGACTCGGTGCCAGGAGTGCCAAGTCCAAGACCAAGTTCTTTTTTACTTGAAAGTTGATAAACAACGTTGTTATTTGATAATAGACAACAGCGTAACATCTGAACGATAAATAAAACATATATAGAATCACAAAAGCTAACAACTTATGACACTGTTTTGGTGTCTACAAGTGCATATTAATTATGATTAAATTTTATGAACAAACCTAACAACAACAAACCTGGTACTGGTAGCTACGAACCTGTCCGCTCTAGTACCCATAACAAGCTATTCTGCAGAACGAAGTTTTCTCCGCCGAGCGACAAGGAAACTATCTCGGCGACTGCCAAATGGGGGCGGCGTGTGGTCGAGCAGTATACGTGTTGCACTATGAGCTAAACTATTTTAGACTGCTAAAAATAAAAAAGCTTATTTCGTCTACTATATACGACAATTAATATGACAATTGATATGTTATTCAATAAATATTCAATAAGTTTTTGCAAAATTACCGATGGCCGTGCAAAACTCTATAGCTATATATGTTCGATCAGCGGAATAATTAACAAGTTCTTGATTTATTATATCAAATGATTAAATATTGTCTTCCAAAATATTACGATATATATATATATATATATATATATCGCATTACGATATATATATATATATATATATATATATATATATATATATATATATATATATATATATATATATATATATATATATATAATGGATGGATGGATGGATGGATGGATGGTTGGATGGATGGATGGATAATAAAACTCTCTCTCTCTCTCTCTCTCTCTCTCTCTCTCTCTCTCTCTCTCTCTCTCTCTCTCTCTCTCTCTCTCCCCCCTCTCTATCTCTCTCCCTGTTTTACCACTAGATCACGTATACACAGAGAATATCTTTAAAGAAATGTTTGACACATTCGCATTGGTTGATCTCAAAATGTTCATATTTTCCCATGTATGTTAAACTTCCGTTAAACCGAGTGTAAGTGGGAGAGATTCCCTGTAAGTGAAACTGTGGCAACTTGTGTATTTGTAACGACACGTGATTTTTACAGGCTTTGCGCTGATGTGGTAGGTAATCATAGCATACACGAATGATTGAGGCACTAAATGACAAACGTTTATTTACATACGTATGAGATATGTTAATTTCAGAGTATTGCAACAAATTATGATGGATATAATTAAATCTTTCAAAACCGCTGTTTGCTGCAAATGCTCATACGGGTATCACGCGGGCGATATTCAAGGGCAGTAGCGACATAACCGAGTAAACACTGACCGTATGGCCTATTCCTGTAACGCCGAGTAAAAACAAAATATTGTTTCATCAGGATTGGGAAATCTTCCAGTTAATTGGCTTAAATTATTAAGGCCTTTTCAAAAGTTTTTATCAACTTTTGTGATGTGTATGTGTTCGGAATGTGATTCTACATCACTTCCGACACAAAGAAGGCAGATATAAAAAATTATTGTGTTTTAGAGCAATTTAATGCTGTTGAGTTGATGTAAATAAGCCGATGTCACAGGGTGTGAGCAGTTAGCGCACTCCAGATGCATCATGACCGCAAAGGCGATGTCTTGTGATTTGCGAATACGTCACCAAACCTAAGGCTACATCATTAATTTTTATTCTGTTTATTTGTTTTAGGCGTAAATTAAAAAAATATTGCTAGTTGCTTTTTATTTTGACTTCGCAATGCACACGCAAGACATCACCTTTGCGGCTCTGATGCGTCTGACATCCGCCAACCGCTCCCTTGGGTTATTTACGTTGACTCGGCGTCATTAAATTGCTCAAAAACACGAATAAATTTTTTAATAATTGACTTATTTGTACTAGAAGTGATGTAAAATCACATTCCGAACACATACATATCGTAAAAAGTTGGTAAAAAGGTTTTGTAAAGGCCCTAATAATTTAGGCCAGTTAACTGGAAGATTACCCAGATTGTTCTCAAAAGGAAGTCGGAGGCCGATATTTACTTTTTTGGAATATTTTATTATTTGGCCGGACACTTGTATAGAATATCAGTTAGTTCATCATTAATTATACAACATTTTGCGTAAATTTTATACCTCAGTGTGTTCAAGACTCTAGGCTAGTTATTTATCATGAAAGATTACGTTTTAGTGCACTTATGCAATTTTGTGGAGAAGTACTGCATAGCGTGCTTGAACAATATATTGGTGCATGTTGGTCCAAATCAAAGTATTATTTAAACTTCAAAAGTACCCTAAATGTACTATTTTATATGAAATGGCTATAGATCTGGATGCGGAACTTCTAAGCAATTCGTCTAGCACTTTTCCACAATGTATGTGCAGTAAAACTTGAGCGTATATACAGGCGCATATGTGTCGCACATACATGTGCTTGTTGGCAGCTATCTTCATTTCGATAGGCTGATGATACATGTAACGATCATGTTATGGAAAGTCGCTGCCTGTGATGCATTTAGTACTTTTTTATTTAGAAGTTTATATGTGGCCTATGCATATGAAGTAACAAACGGGACAACAATGCGGACATTGGACATTCAAAAATGTGCACAGCCGGGTGCCTAAGCGAGTCAAACGCACAAATCCTCAAATAATTGATAATATTATGATATTAGCATTAAAAAAAGATATAAAAACGTGTATGTCAAACACTGTAGTAGATTCATCCGACAGTAAGTCAATGCCAGAGCTATAGTAGATTCGTTCGGCATCCGGCACTCTGTCGGAGCTAGAGTCACTGTCTGGTAGGAGACACTGTTGTACTGGTGGGTTCCCACTGCACATGTGCAGATGAAATGCCAGAGCTACAGCTTGTTTGACGTACGTCTGGGTCCGGACCAATAGCAACAGCTTATTTTATACCACTGTATGCTGAGTACGATATAATGGATGACAACACAGAGGTACATTCAATTTTGGCATAATGGTTATCTCAACAAAATAATGATTTGTGTGTGTATTGCACTTTAATAAACTTTCAAATATGCTACTTTAATTAAGAACTATGTTTGACTTTTTCAGATGCATCTTTTCAGCTGCGTGGATGTATACCGATTACTGGAATATTTCTTACAAGAGAAACTCATTTGGAAAATAGATAAGGTCTCATACCATTCCTTAGATTTGTTTTGATCAAAAGAAATAGCAACATATTAAGCAATTATGAAGACAGAATTACATAAGTCAGAGAGGTCCCAGAAGAAGAAATCATCTCGTCCATCATCAGAGAGGAGTAAAATGATCCTCCTACAACCGATGCCAAGCAATGCAAGTTTAGTACCACTTCCATCATCTGATGATAATGATGATGATGATGAAAGCCCAAGTAAAGTGTTTCTTGAAAAATATTCACAAAAAACCACAGTTCACTCAAATGTTTCTGTTGAAAATTTAATCGCAGGGACACAGGATGGTAGTAGCACAATTTCTTTAAAATCACCACTTAAAGCACCATTGGAAAAAAGTGCAATGAAAAAGAAAAGAATAAAATCATCAAAGCAGGTTTCTAGTGCAATTAAGCAAGAAAAGATGCCACAGAATCTTAACAATTTGCATCAAATGAGTAGTTGTGAAGAGAGCAGTACCGGTAGTCCTGACAAAAAATGTCACGAGAGCAGCAGTCCCAGCAAGAAAGGCCATCAGCGTAGCAGTTCAGGCAAGAAGGTTCATGATCACAACAGTTCCAGCAAGAAAGTTCATGAGAGCAGCAGTCCTGGCAAGAAAAGTCACGAGAGCAGCAGTCCCGGCAAGAAAGGACACGAGAGCAGCAGTCCCAGGAAAAAAGTTCGATCAGTGAAAAAGATGGCTCCAGTTGACAACAATGGGACACATGTAGACTGCCAGTCTGAGACCCCCACACGACCGTTGCCATGGCAACCTATGGGAATGGACCAACTGACACAGTGTGGTCACCAGGCAGACACAGGTGAACACTCGGATGACTCATCAGGAAGCAGCAGTTTGGATGACTCCTCGTCAGACGATGGAAGACCTACCCCAGCAATGGAGGAACAACAAGCATCTGAAAGTGACCTAAGAGTGAGAGAAGACGAGGAGGAAGATGGAGCAAAAACACCCAACCAGATGAGGTAAACGTGTTCTTTTACTTGACATGTCGCAAGTTAAAACCATATTAACATGCATAGACGGATTATATTAAAGATAAAGATGGATATAATATTAAGATATGTACTAGATGTAGCCTACTTTGAGCACTGTTTCCTCAACTGGCTACACATCCATAATTATATTGTCTAATGACTTCTGTCTGGTTCAGTGCTTGCAGATTCAAAGCACCAGACCATTACACAGAGTGCAGCATGCACAACAAGGAACTCAACAAGGAGGACACAGCAGATTGTGACATGTGGCTCATCAAAGTGCCTTATGATGTACGTAGACACTTTGTGTGGTTAGCACGAATGGGTCACATTGCCTATGGAATACATGTATACATAGGTCACCTAGCCTATGGCATACATGTATACATAGGTCACCTAGCCTATGGCATACATGTATACACAGGTCACCTAGCCTATGGCATACATGTATACATACATCACCTAGCCTATGGCATACATGTATACATAGGTCACCTAGCCTATGACATACATGTATACATAGGTCACCTAGCCTAAGACATACATGTCTACATACGTCACCTAGCCTATGGCATACATGTATACATAGGTCACCTAGCCTATGACATACATGTATACATAGGTCACCTAGCCTATGACATACATGTATACATAGGTCACCTAGCCTATGACATACATGTATACACAGGTCACCTAGCCTATGGCATACAGGTATACATAGGTCACCTAGCCTATGCATACATGTATACATGGCACCTGCCTATGACATACAGATACATAGGCCTGCCTATGACATACATACATCACTAGCCTATGACATACATGTATACAAGGCACCTAGCCTATGCATACAGTATACATAGTCACCTAGCCTATGCATACATTTACAAGTCACCTACCTATGCATACATGTATACATAGGCCACCTAGATACATGTATACATAGGCACCTAGCCTATGCATACATGTATACATAGGCACCTAGCCTATGACATACATGTATACAAGCACCTAGTATAACAAAAAGTCACCTTATGCATACATGTATACAATCACCTAGCCTATGACATACATGTATACATGTCACCTAGCCATATACATGTATACATATGTCACCTAGCCTATGACATACATTATACACAAGTCACCTAGCCTATGACATACATGTATACATAGGCCACCTAGCCTATGGCATACATGTATACATAGGTCACCTAGCCTATGACATAATGTATCATAGGTCACCTAGCCATGACATACAAATAGGCCTAGCCTATGAATACATGTATACAAACTAGCTTCATACATGTATAATAGGCCTAGCCTATGACATACATGTATACATACCACCTAGCCTATGACATAATGTAACATAGGCCACCTAGCCATGCCCCTATGTATATAGTCACTAGCCATACATACATGTATACATAGGTCACCTAGCTATGACATAATGTATAAAACCTACCTATATACATGTATACATATGTCACCTAGCCTTAATACATAGTCACATTGCCTATGGAATACATGTATACAGCACCAGCCTATGACATACGTATACACAGTCACCAGCCATGACATACATGTATACATCATCACCTAGCCTATGACACATGTATACATAGGTCACCTAGCCTATGGCATACATGTATAATAGGACTAGTTACATACATGTATACAAGTCCCAGCCATGACATACATGTATCATAGGTCACTAGCCTTGAATACATGTATACATAGGTCACCAGCTTGCAAACAAGTCACTGCCTATGGCATACATATACATAGTCACCTAGCCTATGCACATGTATACATAGCACCTAGCCTATGACATACATGTAACATACACCTAGCCTATGACATACATGTATAGGCACCTAGCCTATGACATACATTTCATAGGCCACCTAGCCTATGCATACATGTATACATAGGCACCAGCCATGACATACATGTATACATATCACCAGCCTATACATACATGTATACATAGGCCACCACTATGACATACATGTATACATAGGCACCAGCCATACATACATGTATACATAGGTCACCTAGCCTATGCATACATGTATACATAGGCACC
Organism: Ridgeia piscesae; assembly: GCA_025642075.2. Classification (NCBI taxonomy): domain Eukaryota; kingdom Metazoa; phylum Annelida; class Polychaeta; order Sabellida; family Siboglinidae; genus Ridgeia; species Ridgeia piscesae. Next base: position 217,971 of record JAODUO010000155.1, read on the forward strand.
TACCTATGACATACATTATACATAGTCACCTAGCCTATGACATACATGTATACATAGGCCACCTAGCCTATGCTACATGTATACATAACTAGCTATACATACATGTATACATAGGCTCACCTAGCCTATGACATACATGTATACATAGTCACCTAGCCTATGGCATACATGTATACATAGGCCACCTAGCCTATGCAACATGTATACATAGCACCTAGCCTATGACATACATGTATACATAGGTCACCTAGCCTATGACATACATGTATACATAGGTCACCTAGCCTATGGCATACATGTATACATAGGTCACCTAGCCTATGGCATACATGTATACATAAGTCACCTAGCCTATGACATACATGTATACATAGTCACCTAGCCTATGACATACATGTATACATAGGTCACCTAGCCTATGACATACATGTCTACATACGTCACCTAGCCTATGACATACATGTATACATAGGTCACCTAGCCTATGACATACATGTATACATAGGTCACCTAGCCTATGACATACATGTATACATAGGTCACCTAGCCTATGACATACATGTATACATAGGTCACCTAGCCTATGGCATACATGTATACATAGGTCACCTAGCCTATGACCATACATGTCTACATACGTCACCTAACCTATGACATACATGTATACATATGTCACCTAGCCTATGGCATACATGTATACATAGGCCACCTAGCCTATGACATACATGTATACATAGGTCACCTAGCCTATGACATACATGTATACATAGGTCACCTAGCCTATGACATACATGTATACATAGGTCACCTAGCCTATGACATACATGTATACATAGGTCACCTAGCCTATGACATACATGTATACATAGGTCACCTAGCCTATGACATACATGTATACATAGGTCACCTAGCCTATGACATACATGTATACATAGTCACCTAGCCTATGGCATACATGTATACATAGGCCACCTAGCCATGACATACATGTATACATAGGTCACCTAGCCTATGACATACATGTATACATAGGTCACCTAGCCTATGACATACATGTATACATAGGTCACTAGCCTCTGACATACATGTATACATAGGTCACCTAGCCTTGACATCATGTATACATAGCATAGCCTATGACATACATGTATACATAGGTCACCTAGCCTATGACATACATGTATACATAGGTCACCTAGCCTATGACATACATGTATACATAGGTCACCTAGCCTATGACATACATGTATACATAGGTCACCTAGCCTATGACATACATGTATACATAGGTCACCTAGCCTATGACATACATGTATACATAGGTCACCTAGCCTATGACATACATGTATACATAGGTCACCTAGCCTATGACATACATGTATACATACATCACCTAGCCTCTGATATACATGTATACATAGGTCACCTAGCCTCTGACATACATGTATACATACGTCACCTAGCCTATGACCAGACATGACATGGAGTCAAATACATTGAAATGTATTTAAATATAAATACTTTTGAGGGATTCAAATACAAATGCAATTACAAATACTTGTAAATGCAAAAGTATTTAAATACAAAATACATTGGAAACTATTTCAAATAGTTTTTAAATACTTTTAATGTTCAGCATATATTATTATAATAGGTAAAAGAAAAACAAATCATATATAGTGACATCTAGTTTACAGGCATAATGACAGGCAGACCAGTGCTTTGAAGGTTGAAAACAACTTGTTTGGTGAAAGGTGATTTGCAATGAAGGTAATCAGTTTGGCAAGCATTGCATGTGATCATGAAACAGAAATGTTGATATTGACAATGTATTTGAAAATGTCAAATATTTTAAGAAAGAGGATGGAATAGCCAGAGGATGTATTAGCACCTGACAGTGACCATAGGTCAATATCCCCTTTGTTCTTTAGTCTGCCACCAGGCTATTCTGGTTTCCTGGCTGTCTTTGAAGTAGAGCTGTCACACTTATCCTAGCAGTCATTAGCAGTGTCTCTTCTGAGGGCAACATAGGCATCTTATTATGGACCTTCTGGCTTAACATAACAAACTACATATTTTGGCCTTTACGTGATGTAGTTAGTAATCACAATAATCCCTAGCACTGGTCTGCCTGTCATCATACGAACAAAACACTAATTATGCCTATAAACTAGATGTCTTAATATATGAGTTGTTTTTCTTTTACATACATAGTAACACATCCTGAAAATGAAAAATATTTGAAAAAGTATTTGTATTTAAAAATATCCCTCAGTAGTGTTTGTATCTAAATATATTTTAATGTATTTGACTGCTGTCATTAATCCTTAACAACTGTTCTGAAGTTTTATTAAATATTCCCTGCTCAGTAAACACCTGAAGTCACCATGGAAACTAACAAAGTGAACAACCATAAATTATTTGACGCTATTTTAGCCAAACTTTTTGTCCACTTTTGCCATGACATTTTTGCATGACCTTGACCTCTAATGACTGGGGCTGACCAATGGATGAACTTCCACATCATGCTACGGATCAGTTGTTCATTAAGGCTGGGAGGTCTGTCATTTCAATGTCAACATTATTGCAGATCAGCATTTTATTTTGTTTCCCTCCATTTGTGTTGCTATGGATGCATTCACAGGATAAATAATGAACCAGTCTTATTTTGGAGTTTGTTTACATCTCAATAAAGTTGTGTATTTGTCAGCCTATAATTCCAGTGGCCATTCAAATACTTCCTTAACATTCTAGTTGTAACTCCTGTCACATTCTTTTTCCTATTACTTTTGAGGGTCCAGGTATCAGCTCCATATACCAACACACTATCAATGATGGTACTGAAGATGTTGATTAATAGACCCTTGTTATGTTGGCCATCTTGGATTTAAGTCGAAAACAAGATTTAGCCATGGCGGATTCGGGTGTTAAATTTTGGTTGAGAATGCTTGGTTAAAAATTTTGTTCCAACCTATATTGACAGTGATCACTCCTTTGCTGTGACTATTTACAGACAGAAGATGGACCAGTAGGCATGTTAAGAACCAACTGAAAATGAACTTGTGTTACAGTTTGATGTGGCTGACATGAACAAGAAGTGTGTGAGTGTTGGTGGCGTTCTGATGGTGAAGAGAACTACAGAGAAGGTGAGCAGCAGTCCTTGAATGTGTGCACACGCACGCACGCACACACGCACACACACACTGTAGACAACAGAGAAGGTGAGCAGCAATCCTTGCATGTGTGCACACACACACGCACGCACGCACGCACGCACGCACGACACACACACACACACACACACACACACACACACACTGTAGACAACAGAGAAGGTGAGCAGCAATCCTTGCATGTGTGCACACACACACGCACACACACACACACACACACACACACACACACACACACACACACACACACACACACACACACACACACTGTAGACAACAGAGAAGGTGAGCAGCAATCCTTGCATGTGCGCACACACACACACACACACACACACACACACACACACACACACACACACACACACACACACACTGTAGACAACAGAGAAGGTGAGCAGCAGTCCTTGCATGTGTGCACACACACACACACATGCATGCACACACACACACACACACACACACACACACACACACACACACACTACACAAGACAACAGAGAAAGTCTCAGTCTCTCACGTCATGCACACACACACACACACACACACACCACCCACATGCACACACACACACACACACACACACACACACACACCACCCACATGCACCACAAACACCTAGGCTAGCATTGTGGATCACCAATTGCGCCATAGGCGAAACGGTTTGCTATTTGGTGAAAATAAAATAAAACTCCTCGCCAAATTGACGAAACGTTATTTTGGTCTTTATTATTTACGTTATCAGCCGTACATGACTGCATTATTCACCGCCCGGTTTTGTTGAAGTTGCTTAAACGATAGCACATCACACCGACCCAAATAACCAGTCAGCAAACAATAGGTCGCTAATCCCTCCTTTTAGCCATGCGTATAGACAATAGCATAGCTTAATTTAATTAAATGTTGCCTGGACAAGGGGGACCTGGTGGCCGACGTTAGTTACAAGTTTGAGTGGAATACTCAACGCTGCAGTCAAATTATGTTTTAAGATAGGTAATAATTATATCAGTGCACTCTTTGAATCCCTGCATGGCAACAAAAATAGAGTAGATTTTTCTAAATTATACTACCTTGTTATAAAATGTTATCTTACAACTTTTATAGATGAAAGAAAGATGTGCCATTCATTTACTTTGGGTATTTGCAAAATTCTCAACTGTTGTTCAGTTTTCTTTTTTATGGTTAAAAATGTTCTTTTAAATTATATAAGGTGTTTGTTTTATATGTGTGGTTTATGCTAATCGTGTTGTCTGTGTTTCTGTAATAGTGTTTTATAGTTAATGTATAGCATTTTATATAATATTACATTGTGTTTTGACCTATAAAAAAAATGGCTAAAGAAAATCTAATTTGGCTAAAGACATTTCTGACCTTTAGCCAAATTGGCTAAAGAATTTGTTGGCCCAGTGCTAGCCTAACACACACACACACACACACACACACACACACACACACACACACACACACACACACACACACACACACACACACACACACACACACACACACACACACACACACACTGTAGACTACAGAGAAGGTGTATACATTCACTTCTTCCCATATACTTAAAATCTTAGGTAGATTTAAGTCATCGTGCCTCTAGTTCAATACGATATGATTGTCTCTACTTCAATGTGCAATTCTTACTTGGTGTTGGAAACATTTATATCTGCCATTAAGAACTTAATTTGGTGGCATGCATCTTTGTGTTTGTCTTCAATGAGATCTACTTCCAGGATGGAGAAGATCGTGTGTGGGAGATGGAGGCTTCACAGGATGATACTCTTGAGGTGAGATGAGTTATCTGTTACAGGCGAGTTCCTGGTGTGTGAGTTAAGATGTCTGTTACAGGTGAGTTCCTGGTGTGTGAGTTGAGATATATGTTACAGGCGAGTTCCTGGTGGGTGAGTTAAGATGTCTGTTACAGGCAAGTTCATGGTGTGTGAGTTAAGATGTCTGTTACAGGTGAGTTCCTGGTGTGTGAGTTAAGATGTCTGTTACAGGTGAGTTCCTGGTGTGTGAGTTAAGATGTCTGTTACAGGCGAGTTCCTAGTAGGTGAGTTGAGATATATATTACAGGCAAGTTCCTGGTGTGTGAGTTAAGATGTCTGTTACAGGCAGGTTCCTGGTGTGTGAGTTGAGATATATGTTACAGGCAAGTTCCTGGTGTGTGAGTTGAGATATATGTTACAGGCAAGTTCCTGGTGTGTTAGTTAAAATGTCTGTTACATGCAAGTTCCTGGTGTGTGAGTTGATATATATGTTACAGGCAAGTTCCTGGTGTGTGAGTTGACATGTCTGTTACAGGCAAGTTCCTGGTGTGTGAGTTGAGATGTCATGTTACAGGCAAGTTCCTGGTGTGTGAGTTAGATTCTGTTACAGGCAAGTTCCTGGTGTGTGAGTTGAGATATTGTTACAGGCAAGTTTGGTGTGTGAGTTGAGATCTGTTACAGGCGAGTTCCTGGTGTGTATTGAGATTATGTTCAGGTGAGAAGTTCCTGTGTGTGGTTGAGATATATGTTACAGGATGAGTCTCTTGTGTGTGAGATGAGATTATCTGTTACAGGCGAGTTCCTGGTGTGTGAGTTAAGATGTCTGTTACAGGCGAGTTCCTGGTGTGTGAGTTGAGATATATGTTACAGGCGAGTTCCTGGTGGTGTGAGTTGAGATATCTGTTACAGGCAAGTTCCTGGTGTGTGAGTTAAGATATATGTTACAGGGAGTTCCTGGTGTGTGAGTTGAGATTTGTTACAGGCGAGTTCCTGGTGTGTGAGTTGAGATATATGTTACAGGCGAGTTCCTGGTGTGTGAGTTGAGATATCTGTTACAGGCAAGTTCCTGGTGTGTGAGTTGAGATATATGTTACAGGCGAGTTCCTGGTGTGTGAGTTGAGATATATGTTACAGGCGAGTTCCTGGTGGGTGAGTTGAGATATATGTTACAGGCAAGTTCCTGGTGTGTGAGTTAAGATGTCTGTTACAGGCGAGTTCCTGGTGTGTGAGTTGAGATATATGTTACAGGCGAATTCCTGGTGTGTGAGTTAAGATATATGTTACAGGCGAGTTCCTAGTAGGTGAGTTGAGATATATATTACAGGCAAGTTCCTGGTGTGTGAGTTAAGATTCTGTTACAGGCAGTTCCTGGTGTGTGAGTTGAGATATATGTTACAGGCAAGTTCCTGGTGTGTGAGTTGAGATATATGTTACAGGCGAGTTCCTGGTGTGTGAGTTGAGATATATGTTACAGGCGAGTTCCTGGTGTGTGAGTTGAGATATATGTTACAGGCAAGTTCCTGGTGTGTGAGTTGAGATTATGTTACAGGCAAGTTCCTGGTGTGTGAGTTGAGATATATGTTACAGGCAAGTTCCTGGTGTGTGAGTTGAGATATATGTTACAGGCAAGTTCCTGGTGTGTGAGTTGAGATATGTTACAGGCAAGTTCCTGGTGTGTGAGTTGAGATATATGTTACAGGCAAGTTCCTGGTGTGTGAGTTGAGATATATGTTACAGGCAAGTTCCTGGTGTGTGAGTTGAGATATATGTTACAGGCAAGTTCCTGGTGTGTGAGTTGAGATATATGTTACAGGCAAGTTCCTGGTGTGTGAGTTGAGATATATGTTACAGGCAAGTTCCTGGTGTGTGAGTTGAGATATATGTTACAGGCAAGTTCCTGGTGTGTGAGTTGAGATATATGTTACAGGCAAGTTCCTGGTGTGTGAGTTGAGATATATGTTACAGGCAAGTTCCTGGTGTGTGAGTTGAGATATATGTTACAGGCAAGTTCCTGGTGTGTGAGTTGAGATATATGTTACAGGCGAGTTCCTGGTGTGTGAGTTGAGATATATGTTACAGGCAAGTTCCTGGTGTGTGAGTTGAGATATATGTTACAGGCGAAGTTCCTGGTGTGTGAGTTGAGATATATGTTACAGGCAAGTTCCTGGTGTGTGAGTTGAGATATATGTTACAGGCAAGTTCCTGGTGTGTGAGTTGAGATATATGTTACAGGCAAGTTCCTGGTGTGTGAGTTGAGATATATGTTACAGGCAAGTTCCTGGTGTGTGAGTTGAGATATATGTTACAGGCAAGTTCCTGGTGTGTGAGTTGAGATATATGTTACAGGCAAGTTCCTGGTGTGTGAGTTGAGATATATGTTACAGGCAAGTTCCTGGTGTGTGAGTTGAGATATATGTTACAGGCAAGTTCCTGGTGTGTGAGTTGAGATATATGTTACAGGCAAGTTCCTGGTGTGTGAGTTGAGATATATGTTACAGGCAAGTTCCTGGTGTGTGAGTTGAGATATATGTTACAGGCAAGTTCCTGGTGTGTGAGTTGAGATATATGTTACAGGCAAGTTCCTGGTGTGTGAGTTGAGATATATGTTACAGGCAAGTTCCTGGTGTGTGAGTTGAGATATGTTACAGGCAAGTTCCTGGTGTGTGAGTTGAGATATATGTTACAGGCAAGTTCCTGGTGTGTGAGTTAAGATATATGTTACAGGCAAGTTCCTGGTGTGTGAGTTGAGATATATGTTACAGGCAAGTTCCTGGTGTGTGAGTTGAGATATATGTTACAGGCAAGTTCCTGGTGTGTGAGTTGAGATATGTTACAGGCAAGTTCCTGGTGTGTGAGTTGAGATATATGTTACAGGCAAGTTCCTGGTGTGTGAGTTGAGATATATGTTACAGGCAAGTTCCTGGTGTGTGAGTTGAGATATATGTTACAGGCAAGTTCCTGGTGTGTGAGTTGAAATATATGTTACAGGCAAGTTCCTGGTGTGTGAGTTGAGATATGTTACAGGCAAGTTCCTGGTGTGTGAGTTGAGATATATGTTACAGGCAAGTTCCTGGTGTGTGAGTTAAGATATATGTTACAGGCAAGTTCCTGGTGTGTGATGCTTCCCAGCAAGACAGACAACAGACTCTCTCCTGGTCAGTTGCAATCCTAATTTCAAACAGTTTCCATATTTGGACTGTTCATCTATTCATTAACTATAATTATTGTTTTACTGTACCCCCTAATGCTGCATGCAACATGAAAGCATGTGTACAGTTGTAATGACTACGTAAACAAAGTATCTTTGATTTTATCATTACATATACACAGAGATTACACACAATAGGTATTGTGTTTAAAATGGTGAATAAAGCAATATTATATATTCTATCAACTACTAACTCTGTTTTACTGGTGTACATCGTCATGGGTGTGTGTTCAGTGGGCCCACTCAAGGGACAGATCAGTCTCACCAGGAGCGTCCAGTCACTGCCATATATCCTTCCGCCAGTGCCAAGGAAACATGTCGACATGCCAGGAGGTCTCACAATGAGGAACATTCCTTTTGGTGCTGGTAAGTGACAAAACAATAAGTTCATGTCAATTTTTTAAAATCATCCAATAATTTGATATAATGAATGTGTCTAACCTTCAAAGGTTTTAATTCTATTTCTTCAATATGTGAACATCTGTTGCTTATTACATAGAAATTAAACACATAAAAATATACTCAGATATGAGTGCAGAGAATTGATGTAAGATATTGCTATTCAATTTTTTATATATATATATATATATATATATATATATATATATATATATATATATGATAAGTATATGAAATGCCGATGTGATTTACTTGACGTAGATACACCACTGTACAGGAAGTCAATGAGGAAGAAGGACAGACAGGGTTGGCATGGTGAGAGAATGGCTTCTAAGTTCTACTTTAGAAGTTTCAATCTCAAACAAGTAACACACACAAAATATCCACTAACCTATGTATTGGTTAAGGATATCTGTTATCCACTAACCTATGTATTGGTTAAGGATATCTGTTATCCACTAACCTATGTATTGGTTAAGGATACCTGTTATCCACTAACCTATGTATTGGTTAAGGATATCTGTTATCCACTAACCTATGTATTGGTTAAGGGTACCTGTTATCCACTAACCTATGTATTGGTTAAGGATACCTGTTATCCACTAACCTATGTATTGGTTAAGGATACCTGTTATCCACTAACCTATGTATTGGTTAAAGGTACCTGTTATCCACTAACCTATGTATTGGTTAAGGGTACCTGTTATCCACTAACCTATGAAGTGGTTAGGGATACCTGTTATCCACTAACCTATGAATTGGTTAAGGATACCTGTTATCCACTAACCTATGTATTGGTTAAGGATACCTGTTATCCACTAACCTATGTATTGGTTAGTGATATCTGTTATCCACTAACCTATGTATTGGTTAAGGATACCTGTTATCCACTAACCTATGTATTGGTTAGTGATACCTGTTATCCACTAACCTATGTATTGGTTAAGGATACCTGTTATCCACTAACCTATGTATTGGTTACGGATACCTGTTATCCACTAACCTAAGTATAGGTTAGATATACCTATTATCCATTAACCTATATATGGGTTAGGGACACTTGTTATCCACTAACCTGTGTATTGGTTAGAGATACCTGTTATCCACTAAAGTTGTGAATCAACAACACTCCCATCATTGGCTGTATACCTGGTGAAAATGAGTTTCTGCAAGCACATGTGCCCACATCCAAACAAGTGCACTGGTCCACACACATTGTCCCGGCAGTGATTTATGGCTTTTGACACGTGTCTGTTTAAAATGAACGGTGTGGACACGTGCTTATGAACACATGTTACTGTTGTCCCTAACATCATGTTCATTTGCTCACTTTCAGTTCAGAATGTCCATATGACCATAGGATAACACAACAAAGTCGATACCAGACCAAATGTCCATTTGACCATAGAATAACACAACAAAATATGTACCAGACCAAATGTCCATATGACCATAGAATAACACAACAAAATAGATACCAGACCAAATGTCCATATGACCATAGAATAACACAACAAAATAGATACCAGACCAAATGTCCATATGACCATAGAATAACACAACAAAATAGATACCAGACCAAATGTCCATATGACCATAGAATAACACAACAAAATAGATACCAGACCAAATGTCCATATGACCATAGAATAACACAACAAAACAGATACCAGACCAAATGTCCATATGACCATAGAATAACACAACAAAATAGATACCAGACCAAATGTCCATATGACCATAGAATAACACAACAAAATAGATACCAGACCAAATGTCCATATGACCATAGATGACAAAAAAATGGATACCAGACCAAATGCTCACTTGCTTAAGGGTCAGCCGGGTCCTTTCTCATTCAACCATGTTATGATCCTACTGTAGTTGTGTTATGTTGATTTATTGTTGTCTTTTCATAGTATGGATCCCAAACATGTGGTGGGTTCATGCATTATGTTGTATTTTAGTTGAACAATTCCTGCTTCAAGTATTGACCCAAAAAAAAACCAATTCCCACTTCAGAAGTATTGACCAAAAAAACAATTCCCGTTTCAGAAGTATTGACCAAAACACAATTCCAGCTTCAGAAGTGTTGAAAAAAAAAATTATTCCCACTTCAGAAGTATTGAAGAAAAAAAGCTTCAGAATTGATCCAAAAAATTCCCACTTCAGTACTGACAAAAAATTCCCACTTCAGAAGTATTGACCAAAAAACCATTCCCGCTTTATAAGTATTGACAAAAAACCATTCCCACGTCAGAAGAATTGACCAAAGTTAATTGCCATTTTATTTTAGAAGTATTCACCAACAATTCCCATTTCAGAAGTATTGACCAAAAAAAAACAATTCCCGTTTCAGAAGTATTGACCAAAAAACAATTTCCGCTTTATAAGTATTGACAAAAAATTCCCGCTTCCAGAAGTATTGACCAAAAAACAATTCCCGCTTCAGAAGTATTGACCAAAAAACAATTCCTGCTTCGGAAGTATTGACCAAAAAATAATTCCCACTTCAGAAGTATTGACCAAAAAATAATTCCCACTTCAGAAGTATTGACCAAAAAATCATTCCCGCTTCAGAAGTATTGACCAAAAAACAAGCAATTCCCGCTTCAGAAGTATTGACCAAAAACAAGCAATTCCCTCTTCAGGATTGACCAAAAAATATTCCCACTTCAGTACTGACAAAAATATTCACACTTCAGAAGTATTGACCAAAAAACAATTCCTGTTTTATAAGTATTGACAAAACAGTTCCCGCTTCAGAAGTATTGACAAAAAACAATTCCCGCTTCAGAAGTATTGACAAAAAATCATTCCTGCTTCAGAAGTATTGACCCAAAAACAAGCAATTCCCGCTTCAGAAGTATTGACCAAAAACAAGCAATTCCCTCTTCAGGATTGACCAAAAAATATTCCCACTTCAGTACTGACAAAAATATTCACACTTCAGAAGTATTGACCAAAAAACAATTCCTGTTTTATAAGTATTGACAAAACAGTTCCCGCTTCAGAAGTATTGACAAAAAACAATTCCCGCTTCAGATGAATTGACAAAAAATAATTGCTGTTTTATTTTAGAACTATTGACCAAAAAACAATTCCCGCTTCAGAAGTATTCACCAAAAAACAATTCCTGCTTCAGAAGGATTGACCAAAAAACAATTCCCGCTTCAGAAGTATTGACTAAATAACATAAGGCAATATTTTTTAAAGTGACAACTTTGTGTGGTTATGTGTGATCTATGAGGTGTCCTGCTGCAAATTATAGGATTAACATAAATAACTGTCATCAATATTATTGGCAAAGGTAAAGCTTGGCAGATGTTGTCCCCACCAGTGTGACTGTGCTGGATGTATTAGTTTGCTACTGTCCTGTCCAGGAGGTGACGTCATTATGAAGAAGCACAAGAGAAAGCACCATCTGGAGGAAACTGAGAGCATTGCTGATGTCATGAAAGAGGAGCCAACTGATTGGACAACCGTGAAACATCACAAGAAACACAAAACTCACAAGAGGCATTCGATTAAAGCAGAAAGATAATTTATAGGCCGCAAAATGAAACGATGATAATTTTGTGCTTGTGTGGATTGTGTGTGGCAATAAAATTATTCAAACAATAGAATTTTGTTTTATTTAGAAGTGCTACCGTCTCTCTGGGCAAGACATGCATGACCAACAAGAGTAATTTTTGGGTAGGCACAAAATGTAATCCATAACCAATTGTTGCTATATTTTGAAACCACTTTTGTCATATGGTATAACATTTATTTTAAAATAAGGATGACTGCTCTTAGGTTTTCTTTTTTATTTAATATTATGTTCTTACACTAAAACATGCATGCCTGCCAAATTGTCTTAGTTACTTTATAAGCTTGGGAAAATGTTTCAGACTTACTGCAGGGTGCAGGACTTTTTGAATAGACATTCATACTGGACTGCTGCAGGACTGAATAGACATGCTTACTGGACTTGCTGCAGGACTGAATAGACATGCTTACTGGACTTGCTGAAGGACTGAATAGACATGCTTACTGGACTTGCTGAAGGACTGAATAGACATGCTTACTGGACTTGCTGAAGGACTGAATAGACATGCTTACTGGACTTGCTGCAGGACTGAATAGACATGCTTACTGGACTTGCTGAAGGACTGAATAGACATGCTTACTGGACTTGCTGCAGGACTTTTGAATAGATATGCTTACTGGACTTGCTGCAGGACTGAATAGACATGCTTACTGGACTTGCTGAAGGACTGAATAGACATGCTTACTGGACTTGCTGCAGGACTGAATAGACATGCTTACTGGACTTGCTGAAGGACTGAATAGACATGCTTACTGGACTTGCTGCAGGACTGAATAGACATGCTTACTGGACTTGCTGAAGGACTGAATAGACATGCTTACTGGACTTGCTGCAGGACTTTGTGAATAGATATGCTTACTGGACTTGCTGCAGGACTGAATAGACATGCTTACTGGACTTGCTGCAGGACTGTGAAGAGATATGCTTATTGGACTTGCTGCAGGATTGTGAATAGATATGCTTACTGGACTTGCTGCAGGACTTGTGAATAGATATGCTTATTGGACTTTGTGAATAGATATGCTTACTGGACTGCTGCAGGACTTTGTGAATAGACATGCTTACTGGACTTGCTGCAGACTTTGTGAATAGATATGCTTACTGGACTTGCTGCAGACTTTGTGAATAGATATGCTTACTGGACTTGCTTGCAGGACTTTGTGAATAGATATGCTTACTGGACTGCTGCAGACTTTGTGAATAGACATGCTTATTGGACTTGTTGCAGGACTTTGTGAATAGATATGCTTACTGGACTTGCTGCAGACTTTGTGAATAGACATGCTTACTGGACTTGTTGCAGGACTTTGTGAATAGATATGCTTACTGGACTTGCTGCAGACTTTGTGAATAGACATGCTTACTGGACTTGTTGCAGGACTTTGTGAATAGATATGCTTACTGGACTTGCTGCAGACTTTGTGAATAGACATGCTTACTGGACTTGTTGCAGGACTTTGTGAATAGATATGCTTACTGGACTGCTGCAGACTTTGTGAATAGACATGCTTACTGGACTTGCTGCAGGACTTTGTGAATAGATCATGCTTACTGGACTGCTGCAGGACTTTGTGAATAGACATGCTTACTGGACTTGTTGCAGGACTTTGTGAATAGACATGGTTACTGGACTGCTGCAGGACTTTGTGAATAGACATGCTTATTGGACTTGCTGCACGACTTTGTGAATAAGATGCTTACTGGACTTGTTGCAGGACTTTGTGAATAGATATGCTTACTGGACTTGCTGCAGACTTTGTGAATAGACGTGCTTACTGGACTTGTTGCAGGACTTTGTGAATAGATATGCTTACTGGACTTGCTGCAGACTTTGTGAATAGACATGCTTATTGGACTTGTTGCAGGACTTTGTGAATAGATATGCTTGCTGGACTTGCTGCAGACTTTGTGAATAGACATGCTTACTGGACTTGTTGCAGGACTTTGTGAATAGATATAAATACTGGACTGCTGTAGACTTGCTGCAGGACTTTGTGAATAGACATGCTTACTGGACTTGCTGCAGGACTTTGTGAATAGACATGCTTACTGGACTGCTGCAGATTTTGTGAATAGACATGCTTACTGGACTTGTTACAGGACTTTGTGAATAGACATGGTTACTGGACTGCTGCAGGACTTTGTGAATAGATATGCTTACTGGACTTGTTACAGGACTTTGTGAATAGACATGGTTACTGGACTGCTGCAGGACTTTGTGAATAGACATGCTTACTGGACTACTGTAGACTGTGAATAGACATGCTTACTGGACTGCTGCATGCTTGTTATTGCAGTGAATAGATATATACGGGTTGCCAAATGTAGTCAGTCTTGCACTGACTGATAGTTTTGTTTTATTGTTGGATTACACATCCTTAGGACATCAGTAACGAATATCAGGAGGATATCTTTGAGCAATCTTTGAAATCAAAGAAGGCCAACATCGCCTAATTTTTTTTTTACCAGTACCTACAATCGACTGATACTCCCATTTCAGCTCAATTTGTTATGAACAGTTCATAGTGTAATTTGAAGTAAACAACAAGGTTAAAAGTTATTTACATCATGTGACATAGATAATACATAGGAAAACAGTATTTGTGCACGTATGTAATGAGAACATATTGGTGATATATAAAACAAAATGTTGAACTTGGTTGTTAATATTATCAATGAAATACATGTAAGGAAAGTCATACACCTGGAAGTGGTCATGGATATGGTGGTGTTGAGTCTGGGAGAGGGTTGGGTGCAGGAGCTGTTCACTAGGATTGCTGCAGTACTTTTTCCACAGAACATTATAGTTACACCAGCAAATGCGGCACGAAGGAACTCTGCAGCCTTCCAATGCAGCTGATATTGTTTGTAAGGAAATGTATCCCGCCCAATCTTGTGATGAGGTCATTGAAATCATGACGACTTACCCATTTCATGTGGACAGTAACCACTGTCTGCCTATACAAATTTCTTGTGTACAATGAAGATACTCTCAGATATGTAAAGATATACGTGAAAAAAAATGAGAAAAAAGGAAGACTGAAAATACACGTAGATGATCCCTGGACGGCTAAAAATTAGTAATTCAAATTGAAATTCTTGTGCATAGTGACAATACCTTAAAAAACATCTGTGGAAAATTTGAACAATAGATCTTCAACGGTTTCCGAGAGTTAATGGCGGATAGCACCTGCCGAGTGATGATTGGTGCATGCAGAGTGATGCCATAAATCCGTAGGGCCTTCGACAAAAAGGTGACATGGTTTGCAATTGTAGGGCCACTGGTTAAAACATTTCCTTTTGAGTGCTGGCAGCCATCTTGGATTTCTCGGATTGCTCAAGGATATCCTTTTGATATCCGTTATAAACATCACAATGATTTAGAATCCAGCAAGAAACAAACTACATCAGTTGGTGCAACCTGACTGTTAATGGACTGCTATATTATTTTATGAACATATATACTTACTTGGGACTGCTGCAGTATTTCATGAATAAACATGCTTATTGCACTTATTGACACATTTAATGGACTGACACAGTATTAAAAATGACACAACACTTTTAAGAAAACCACGTTTATATGTTTGGGTGGTCGAAATGAACTCCTCAGCTGACAAGTGAGTAGATGACAAAAGCAAACAAGATACACTGAAAGTACACACATGAGTGAAGGAGAGCCACACACCACAACCTCTTTGGAATGGACACCAGCATAACCTCTTTGGAGCAGTCACACAGCTTAACCTTCCTAGTGCGGCCACTGGCAGAAACATGCCAACTGATGTGTTGACATGTTGTCACCAGCAGCACTAGCTATGATGTGTTGACATGTTGACACCAGCGGCACTAGCTATGATGTGTTGACATGTTGTCACCAGCAGCACTAGCTATGATGTGTTGACATGTTGTCACCAGCAGCACTAGCTATGATGTGTTGACATGTTGTCACCAGCAGCACTAGCTATGATGTGTTGACATGTTGTCACCAGCAGCACTAGCTATGATGTGAAGCCATCCACTTCCAAGTGGATCATGCCAACTGGTCAATTCATTCCATCCTCCAGTATACTCAAGTTTGCAAATGTATACTACAGATAACTATGTGTGGTTAGACTACGCAAACCCCAGTTTACAGTAGTGTGCTCTGGTCAAATAAATACCATGAATCTATCTCCAGTTGGTTTAATGTTGGTATTAATTCCTAAAGTACCAGTAATAAGTTTCCTAAGGTCTAGTTGAATTCTATCCCAATGTATGAAACTATACAAGAAAAGAGGACACTGACAAGTACGGCTGGAGGTGCAGTGGTTACATAAGAGAGGCTACACAAGTACTTGTTGGTGTTCTCAAAGAAGCAACATGGTAGAGACAGTACTGTTGAGGAGTGTTCTTCGCCATATGTTGACCATTCATGTGCATGCATGTTTTTTTTATTAGTGGATGACATGACCTGGTTAACCCTGGCAACATGAACATGATGTAAGCAGTAACAATGCTTCTCATGGCATCACATGACGCCAGCCGCACTTCAAACGACTGTCCTGCTTGCACACCAAATTCCACCATGACACAAGTATCACCATGAATGCAGCCACATATGCAACAAACAAAAATAACATGACCGGGAATGTACCGCAGGGACGCTTACTAGCTTAACGTGCTTGTCATTAGGCAAATCTTTATGGCATATCTGTCAGTCATGCGACTAGAACCATTCTGCGGCAGGACCACGAATCAAAGAACCGCCAAAGGCCGTCAAACCAACAAAACCCTTCGACAAGCCCAACAGGACCCGTCACTGATGACAACAGTCATGTCATCAGAAATTTCTTTAAAACAAGAAATAATTATCATTGCAATAATATTCACAGTAATAACTACGCAACGACCAACTGATTATGTTTGTGCATGTGGCGACAATTCGGAGTTGGCAATCTCTTGGCCATCGCAGCAAGTCTATGCGAGGCGATAACATATCCAACGTCTTGCAAAAATGTCTCGAACGTTGCCCATTCGGTCTGCGTCATTTCCTATACTGTCGCAAGCAGCTGGTGTGGTTACGCATCCCGCAGCCACTCGTGCTGCAGAGACATGGCGGCTGTCGCCCGCTTCTCTGGGTCGTATTCAAGCATTGGCAAAAGGAAGTCAGCAAAGGCATCAGCGTCGACCGGGTTCCACTCATACTTCTCAACCAAAACATTGAAGAGACGCCACGGCTTCAACTTGGTGATGTGACGCAGCTCTCCTATAAATGACAGGAGTAGGTTATTTAGTTTGATTTGTTGGCAATGTTATTTAATGATAAATATTTATTTTACCAAAAATCAGTTCATTACAAAGTTTTCTGTTTTAAAAATGCCCAGAGCGTAATATGTTATATTCCCACACTTAAAGAGAATAACAATACCTAATGCTTGAATTCATATTATATGACTTCCTTTTAAATATTTTTATACCCACAAAGCCCAAAAAAAAAATCAATGAATTAGAAATTATGCAATAGCAGTGGACTTTTTCAAATATGTGCTTTCTGGATGGCCAGTGGTGACGTCAGACAGGACACATACTGGCATCAGGCGCCCTGTTTCTTTGCTTCCAGAGCATGTTTACAAGGATAACTTTTGGGTCAAAACGAGCATCAAAATGAATTATTGTGCAATATTCTGATGTACATACATCTATCTTATCTTCTCAAAAACACAAGCAGTACATCATTCATTCATTGAAAATGATTCGGTTTATAATTATTATTAGTTAAAACATAAACAAGTGTAAAAAAAGTAATGGTTTTGTGTCAGGTTCAAACTGGTGTCCTTCCGATTGTAAAAGCGAACGAACCTAACGAATGCGTCTAGCAACTGAGCTATGCAGACAAGCGGGATTCAGGTCCCGGTTTTAAGTGTTATGTTAAATTTATAATTCCTCCTTCATACATTGACTTATTAGTGATATTAATGTATTATATAAAAATGTTTCTGAAGTTAAATGTTTGTAATGTATGTGTCCTTGTGCGGATTATCTTCCATGGGCTGCAATTGATACAAATACTCAGAAAACGAGCCGAAGGCAGTGGCGAACCCAATGCTCAGTCAGGCCTCCGTGAAACATCTAGCTTCAATTTGGTAAAAAAAATTGTATTCATGTGGAATCGTAAGACAAATATTTGTTCCATGTGATTACATCAGAATATCGCAAAATAATTTATTATGACACTTATTTCGACCCAAATATTTTCCTTGTAAACATGCTCTGAATACATAGAAGGGTCTGCCCGAAAACAGTATGTGTCATCTTTGATGCCACGATACCATGTGATCGCCTTGCTAATTAACTTTCAGCTTTACACGGGAATCGCTATGCTGACAGATTTAAAACTGAATTTATATTACAAATGTATTTTTATTTATTTTTTTAAAGCTGTAAAATGTTACATACATACTTAATCTTTGTGTATACATGGAATTATTACTGTTTTAATGAACAATCCTGTATTTAACGAAGTGGAGATACCCTTGAAGAACAGTGCCACTGATATGGACAGAACAAAACTACTCCATCTTTTAATATACAAAACACACCTCGTTTGTTGAAGAAGTCACGTGAATATTTGCCGGAGAGGGCAATGTGTTTAGGGATGGGTCCAAGTAGCTCAATGACATGAGCAAGATGATCTTCATCCCGACTGTAATCTTCACCAGAGTGAGGCTCAAACAGGTAGTCACCAGTGACCAGCTCAAATGCCTGAAACATGTTACACACATACAGCACAAGAAGACACAGTGTGTGAAACTATTCACATCACACATCAAACAACATAAAATTAAACACACGCACGCATGCACACCACACACACCACACACGCACACAGGCAGGCATGCACGCACACACACGCACTTGACATATGTCAGTGAATAAGTGGTCTAAAAAACATGCATGCAGTGCTCCAGTTGTCATTGAGTTACGTAGAGGGTCTGTTGTAAGGACCTACCATGCATGCAGTGCTCCAGATATCTGCAGGTGCCCCATAGCCAGCCCCAATGAGCACCTCGAGACAGCGGTACTGCCTCGTCTGGATGTCCTCTGTGAAGTGGTGGTACTGCACACAGAAACCTCTCTGTCATGCTAAAGATACGCTGGCATTACAGTGGAACTGATTACAACACATTGCAATACAAGTTCACTTGTAGTAAAACAAGGGCCTCAAAGACAAGGGTAATCAGTAATAGACAGTAATCTACTGTAACCAGTGTTTGACATAATAGGTTTATAATTGTTTTAACTGATTAAACTTGCTTTATACATTATAAAGGTACATGAGATGACTGACATACACTTGGTAGGGAAGTTTAATATTTCTGGGTTCCAGGCTTGCCAGTTGGTGACACTTCCTATGTACATAACACACATGTGGTAACAGTAATTAATTGAACTGTTTCTAATTATCATACTGCCAAAACACCAACCACCCTTCTAAGGCAAATGTAGACAAGTGACAGGTTAGTGTGACTCACCGTCCAGCAAGCATTGCCAAGATCTGCAATCTTGACCAGGATGTTGCATGGCTCCTTGCAAGGGTCTGGCTTTGGAGGCAGACCGGATGCCTCTGTCAACATACACAACCTTACGTTTAGTATTATAGTCAAATCATATTTACCACTGCTTGCTACGTTTAGATGGTAAAAATGACTGTGAGTGTCACCCAGAGTTGGACTTGTTTGATTCGAGCGAGGCTGACTGTGAGTGTCACCCAGAGTTGAACTTTTTATTTGAGCGAGGCTGACTGTGAGTGTCACCCAGAGTTGGACTTTTTATTTGAGCGAGGCTGACTGTGAGTGTCACCCAGAGTTGAACTTGTTTGATTCGTGCGAGGCTGACTGTGAGTGTCACCCAGAGTTGAACTTGTTTGATTCGTGCGAGGCTGACTGTGAGTGTCACCCATAGTTAAACTTGTTTGATTCGAGCGAGGCTGACTGTGAGTGTCACCCAGAGTTGAACTTGTTTGATTCGTGCGAGGCTGACTGTGAGTGTCACCCAGAGTTGAACTTGTTTGATTCGAGCGAGGCTGACTGCGAGTGTCCCCAGAGTTGGACTTTTTATTTGAGCGAGGCTGACTGTGAGTGTCACCCAGAGTTGGACTTGTTTGATTCGAGCGAGGCTGACTGTGAGTGTCACCCAGAGTTGGACTTTTTATTTGAGCGAGGCTGACTGTGAGTGTCACCCAGAGTTGGACTTTTTATTTGAGCGAGGCTGACTGTGAGTGTCACCCAGAGTTGAACTTGTTTGATTCGTGCGAGGCTGACTGTGAGTGTCACCCAGAGTTGAACTTGTTTGATTCGTGCGAGGCTGACTGTGAGTGTCACCCATAGTTAAACTTGTTTGATTCGAGCGAGGCTGACTGCGAGTGTCACCCAGAGTTGAACTTGTTTGATTCGTGCGAGGCTGACTGTGAATGTCACCCAGAGTTGGACTTGGTCTTGGAGAAGATTTGTCCATTGTGTCACATTCTCTATGTCATCACATGTCAATGGTATCAGCATTCTCAGAGTCATCATCTGTCAATGGTGTCAACATTCTCAATGTCATCATCTGGCAATGGTGATAGCATTATCAATATCATCATCTGTCAATGGTGACAGTGTTGATGACGACCCATCTATATTCGTGAAGGGAACAAAACATTTGGGAGATGTCATCATGCCTAGAGCCAATAGTTCTTTTCAGAGTTAACCACAGTTTGCTACCTCTTGCGTGTTGATTATTAATGTGCATTTCTTCTAACAAACAACTAGACGGGTGCACCGTGGGCCTTATGTTTACCGCGATCAGATCCTTCTTTTACATTAACCAGCCAGCTCAAACTGCTGATCTAAGCTCATGGAATCATGTGCTCTCGTGAAAAATTTGTGAAAAAAAATTTCATTTGCGAATTACCACGGGTGAGTTTATTTGGAAGGATGTTGAGATGCATTCACCTACTTTTTGTTGTTGAGATATGAAGATGTAACGTGTATTGATTCCAATATCTAGACAAGTGCACGTGTGGCAACTATAATACATTTACCTCATTAAGATTGTCTGTGATAAACATAAAAGTCAACAACTTCCTGTTTGCCTCTTCAAACACTGTGTATACATAAATATAGGTATGTGTTTTGTATAATGTATTCACTGTGTTGAATAAAGGACCTACTACCGAGATGACATGTCGGCAGCGTCTTCATTTCTCAGATATGCAGTCATTTTTGTTGATCAGATCACCATCCATAGCTTTTTTGGTTTATTTATTTTAGGGTATTTTATTAATATGCACTATGGTCACATTGCTTCTGATAAGGGAGCATCTATTTGTGAAAGGAGTGTGCTATCTTTCGATATTCGAGTGTTGATTTTACACAGGAAAAGGACATTCCATTCGGCAATATGATCGGTAAACGGTGGCCATTTTGAAAATTATAGCATGAATTTTTTATTCAGTCACGTTGGCGTTGTTTACAAAAGCAATTATAATTTGAAAACTAACCGTAAATTTTTTATAAATGTTTTACTAGGATAAAACTAACATACATGGCTACATTAGTTTCACAGGATCACTGTGGTTTGTTTTGGATTTTTTTATATAGCATGATGAAGTTGCTTATTTAGTTTGTCATCATAATTGTTGAAATTTGCTTCAAGATCTGAAATGTAATTAATTGTAAAACAGAAATTTTAATAACATATTTTATTTACACAATCATTCCATGTACAGTGCAATTAATTATATATATTTTCATGCATCGGTTGTTGAGTTATCCAAATATAATGCAAGCAACATGCAACGTAATTCAAAGCTGGCTACCATCTAAAAAATGGCTGCCCACAGCAGGGTGTAAAATAAGAAGGTTGTCTACCAAGAAAGAGTTAACTTTAGCCACCTGAATTGGAGATTTTCAGTGTCATAACAGGCATGTGAGAGAAGGCAAGTCACTTCCAAGGAATATTTGCACGTGGCGCAGCTAACCAGAGAAGAGTAGGTCATACAGAAAACGACATCTGTCTGTGATGCAACCTAGTATATTTTCAGACTGCTTTCTTGTATTACACCTTCAAATTTGGCGTAAAATCTCAAACACATAAATTTTTATGTGTAGATGTATTGAAACACCACACCACAAGTAAAAACTGCACACAGTGGGACTGTACTGTGTATGTTTTCAAAACACAAAAAAGAATCATGATTCATTGTAAAACCCACAAATGTCCAAAGATCCTTGGAAGAATCACCCAAGATCACCGTCACACTGTTCCTGTTATGTGAGACGGTGAGCTGAGGGCAGCGTTAGGGGCTGCTGTCTTTTTACATGACGGTGAGCTGAAGGCAGTGGTTCAACCTAACACACATTTTCTCAGAGGATTCCTTCAGTACCGAGCGAGTGGCCAGACATGCAACGATAGGGCGCGTCTTATTGGCTCACGTATATCAAGCGATCGTGTTCGTTACTAGTTATGTGCCATCTACTGAATCGTGTTACGGTCATGTTGTATTCGCAAAATAATATTATAATTGCTCTCCATTTTTCCGTTATTGTGCTTGATGTTCATGAAACTCTTCAAGAACATTCAGTGAAATTCAAAAACATTCAAGGGTACTTGAACAAAAAATCCAAGGACATTCAAGACTTTCGGTGACCTTTGGTGACCTGGCTGCGGCAATCTCCGGCTGCCTATGACTAACTCTATGGCACTTGGCAACAGTTAGCTGAAAGTCCACTTCAAAAAACAGCTCTCAAAGTCAGTCTAACTGTCTGAATTAGCATGATAACTCTATGAGTATCCATGGCTACTGTCAGGCATTTTACTGATGTATTGACCCGGAAACTTAAAATAATTTGACATAACTAAAACAGCCTTGATCACGTTTGCGGGAAACTCGCGTCAACAAAATATTATTTGCTAGATTTGTGCTGATAGTAATAATAATAATAACTTTATTGTCCAATCATAGAGTGGAAATACATTTTGCACTTTGGAGGTTGCATAAAAACACAACATTTAAGTCACATAGTAATGCATGTATACAGTAAAATCATGCACATAAATATGTAAACGGTAGCTAAAAATATGTATAATATTTATATTGGAATAAATATATATGCTAAAACAATATTATAATAAGATAAATTAATTAATTAAAATGATAAAACAACATTGCATTGGCATGCGATAGAGACTGTGTTAGGTCAACGATTATTTTTGTGTGGCCGATTCAAATACTTGATGGAGGACGGAATGAAGGATTTAAGGGCTCGCTGGGTTTTTACAGTTGGCATTCTGTACCTCCTTCCAGAGGGGAGAAGGTCGTAATGGTCATGTAAGTGGGTGGGGTCAGATAAGATATTGGTTGCCATTTGCAGTGTTTTTGACTTGTACAATTGCTCCAGACTGGTATCGGGTGTACAGCACATAGCGATTTTGCAAGAAATTGTGTATATTTTGTTTAGTTTATGTCTGTTTTTGATTGAGAAATTTCCCTACCAGCAACAAGACCGAACGTTATAACACTTTTTTACAAATGAATCGTGGAACACAAATAAATAAATATACATAATATATATTTGATAGACAAATCATTAGGCTTTCCACTGGCACCACGCTTTCCCGATTCCGACCTTATCAATGAGCGTGAATACTTGAATACAGCAATGTGTAATGCGGATGGAAATAATGTTTCTTTCCTTTTCTTGAATAAAATATGTTCAATGTTTTGACAATTTGACTCGTTTTCCTAGGCATATACCAAAGATTTCACTCAAATACTTGTGTACCTTATGATGCAAAAAATTCAATTCTAACCAAAGATTTAGTAATTTCCTGTGAGAAGCCAAATGCATTAGTTATATTTCTATTTGCATGTCTTCCAAGAACACATGTACACATGTGCATAAGCAAGCATGACACACATGTATGAACCCACCTGTTTCTTCATCGACTGTTGCATAGTCTGCTGCCTCTCCCACCTCGGCTGTCTTCCCTCCCTCCTCTGTCCCAGTCTCCTTCGCATTGTTGTCCGTCAATACGTCACCAGTGTCACTATCAACAGCTGGCTGTGGCACTGTGTCAGTGGTACCTGAATGACTTGTTTCACCAGTACAGTCAGTGACAGCGACACTATTAGTGTTCATGTTGCCATCGATGGGAGATTCACAAAGTCCATTACACTGGGGCTTGTCTGCGGGCACCTCACTGTCAGAGGACTCACACACCTTCATCTCAGTCCCAGTCGACTCCAACACCTGCTTCTCCTTCTCCTCCTCCTCCTCCCTCTCCTCCTCCCTCTCCTCCTTCCTCTCCTCCTCCCTCTCCACACCCAGTGCCATGATGTCACACTTCTGCACAACCGTTGAATCATCACGACTTTGTGGCACTGCAACAAACAACCGATATTCCTGTTTCCACCTATAAAACAAATTCTGATCCTAGTTTACCCACGTACATGACAGACAGGATTATCTTGTGGGTCCCGGGTCCAGATCCACACAGATGTTTTGGTGAATCCCAGTCACTGTTCCTTCACCGTAATCACCTAATTGGCAATTTCTCTGGTTATTAATATGAGATGACCAGAAACACAGCCAAATTGTGTGAATGCAGCAGACAACTTTCAGACCAGAATCACACATTACACTACCAACTGTTACATTTACTAGTTTTGTTTACATGTGTATACAAAATAAATTGTATGTATCTGGCATGGTCCTCCACCTGTCTCAGTCCACTGCCCTCTCTACTGTTGATACTTCAAATGTGGCCTGCATGCTAACTGGCACTAGCCACAGTTCAGCCTGATTTTGTATCACCATTAAAAAAAGAAATTCTGTCAATAGCAACTAACTAACATGGGTATATGTGATATCATTGGCAAAGTGAATGATTATTCTTCCAGTGGTATTTTTATCAATATATTATGTGTTTACATTCCCATTCATATGGTCTGAATTGGAAAATAGTTCAATGGAAATCCCAATTATTGGTTTATTCAAATAATATTAAACCATGAGCAAATGAGCACCTCTCCCAAACAGTGTTTGTTGACACTGGTTTCATGCGGTCACAATCAAAGCTGTCTTGTTTTACATCTTTGTATGTCTCATTTCAATGATACAAGTCTAATTATTTCAAGTTTCCACGTCAATATATTGTAAAAATGTCTATTAGTAGTCATGGATCATGTTATTATACTAATTATTAGTAATAGACAGTTAAACTGACTTTGGGAGCTGTTTTGAAGTGGAGATACTAATTTAAGGAATATGAAGTTGATATCAGATATGCCACTCTACCAAGACAACTACACATTGTACAACAGAATTAGTTAGTAACCTTGCCATATCAATCCTTTTGGACATTCTACTATATAGATATTAATAGAATCAAATATATTTGTCACATTGCAAGGGTAGATATACAACATAATTTCTCTGCTTCTATGTTAACTTAGGTTCTCCATCTACTCTCATTCTAATAGTCACAAAACAGTCTAGATTTTACGTCATTCTACACAACAAATTATAAAAAGCTTTCAACAAACTTGAACAAATCTCTACTCATTAGTTTAGATGTTTGGTTGTGTTTCTCTAGCTGGACATGAAATGTTGTTGCATTTTGTTTTAATAACATTTAAACCGTTATATCATGATTATTTGGTGTTATGCAAATGTTCTAACTGCAAATTTATCAAAGGAGGGCCTTTGCCAACAAAATTATATCTCAACCATTTTTATTAGTCTTTGCGAAGACATGTTAAGTAGCAACATGTTTACCTACAATAGTTGAAGTACATACCATGGTTGTTGTTTTGCTGCTTGTTGTTGTCAATGTTGTTGTCAATGTTGTTGCTAAGAGCCATGTTCTCTCCCGCATCAACATTATTCACCAACTTCTCTTTGTTACAGTCTATTCTGTTTGTATCATCGCCACTCAGTTCAGGTTTATTCTCACCAGGTGTCACTGCTGGGTCTGTGTCATCGTCTGTTGGGCTTGGTACGCCCTCACCACATCCATCTACAGGCAACTGCATCAAGAAATAGTCTCTAGTTACCCCCATTTTTGTTTGTCCTGCTTAAGGAGTCTTGTAAATAACATTGCACACATCAGTTTTATTGTCAACATGTAACACAGCACTGACAGCACGGCACGGCACGGCACGGCACGGCACGGCATCTAAGGGTGCATCTTTGTAGCATATGGCAGGAACTCCACCCAATCAGCCACCAGGACTAATGCCCACTTTGAAATGGAATTGTAACTGGCAATAACAAAAGCCAATTTTCTTTATATCATAACTCAAACTCTTCTGTGTTAGACATTAAGTAAGGAAACAGCAGTTTGGAAGCAGTTCAGTTTTTTCAATTCAACCACCCAAGAACAGGAGAGGCAAACATGCAAAAAATGCTACACCTCAGCATAGCTCTGTTTATTGAAGTATATTTCTGATTCATAAAGTAATTAGTACTTGTCCCCGCCTGTGTATGTGAACAATGTGAACACGTCTCAACACTGCCACAATGCATGTACATGATCTACTGATGCATGTTTTGTTTACCTTTTCAACACTTTTCTCAAGAAGAGACTCTTCACCCTCGGTAGGTTGTCCACCCTCCTCCTATACACCACCAGACACATCATTACAGTGCAATTCATTTCATTTCATTCAGATTATAATGTTGTCACGGAGTGCAAATCACTTTTCAAAAGGACCAAACTTCTGACATCCCCAGGTTTAATGCTGTTCCACAGCACACCCATTTGACACCATCAGTGACACCCAAAAGGTAGACACAAACACAGTTCATTATTAGGTTCCACTGAAGTTCCTTAGATTGCCATAGCATGTAGCCAAATGAA